>PVKP010020515.1:0-40652 GCA_004027715.1 Plecturocebus donacophilus
CAGAGCTATGCAGACCAGCACAAAATCACGGTGGAGGACTTCTTCAAGAGCCTGAACCCTACTGGGACAATGAGGATGTCTGTAGGCGACTTCCAGAGAGTGATGATAGAGGTGTGCTGGGTCCTATGGCCTCAGGCTGCGTGTGAGCATGAGTGTATGTGTGTGGGTGTGTCAGAGAGAGGGAGAGAGGAGGGGGAAGAGCCAAAGAGCTTATGAGCACTTCCTAGAGCTTCCTGGGACTGGCTATGGGACACTCCCCTCATTTCCCGAGGCCCAGAGGGGAGCCCAAGACCTCCCAACCCCTGCTGCAGTCATTCCTGTGCTGTGGCTTGGTGCCACCGATGACTCGAGATGCCACCCAGAGACGCATGTTCTATCTTGAGGTCTTTCTCCCCATTGCATTTCACTACTGGGCAGATAATAAAGGAAGTGAGAGGAGACCGCATCCCAGAGTCCCAATAGTTCCACCTTGGGCCTGTCATTTTGCCTGAAATCCCACATTTCTCATGTCATAAAGGTGCTGAAAGCCCTCTGTAACGCATACCTGGAGGGAGCATCCCAGGAGAGAACTGGACCCTGCAGGAATAGGACTTCAGAGGAGAAGTTCCCGGGCCGGCACAGATAAGACAGTCGGTGCCCAGTGCCCAGGCCAGAGGTGAAGAGGCTGGCAGGGACCCAATGGCAGGGAGTGAGAATGAACCTCAGAGGCTGCAAAGGGGAGTCCTGTCCCCTCCCCTGGCCACCCACTCCGCCTGACTCTGATCTCCTCCTCCCTTATTGCCCCCAGAAAAGGGAGGCCCTTCGGAGTCTGAACAAGGGTGCATGGAGAGGAGCTTTCTCTAGCCCCTCCATGCTATGGAATCAGTTTCCCCTGAGCTCTCAATCAGCTGCCATCTGCGGTCCCAGGAGGAGTGAAGCACTGTATGGGGAGTGTGTGCATGTGTGACAGGCAGTGGGGAGGTGCCTAGGGCGGGGGTGAAGGGAGTTCTATTAACTGCACATGTTCTATCCTCCTCAGCAAAACAAGGTCCCTCTGAACCGGTACCAGGTCAGGGAGGTGATAAGAAGGCTGCATGAGAAGACAGGCATGGTGAACTTCAGGTCAGCCCGGGCCCCGCGACTCTCCCTGTTCCCTGCACAGCCCCGGCTGGGTTGATGGGAGCTCCTCCGGCCGCCCTGTCTATACTTTCTTACTTGGAGCCTCACCCAGCCTGTTCCCGCATGCCAAGGCCGGGCCGCACTGCCTACCCTCCTTCTCATTCCCAGCTCACTTCTTTAGCGAAAGTTGAGCCCAATCCGGCGCTGCTGGCTGCTGGGCTGGAGGCTGGGGAAGCCAGCAGGAGGAGCTGGAGCCCGCACTCACAGCCCAGGAGGAGGGTTGGTAAGGGATCTTTAGGCCCCAGTGAGGTGAGAGGAGCCATAGGTGTGTGTGCCAGGCGCCCCTGCAGCCCAAAGAGGAGGCAGCAATGTTTCAGCCCAATCTGGCAAGACACAGACCTAGACAGAGGGTGGAGGCACGCAGTCCGTTAGGGACTACAGGTCCCTCCGCTCTGCCATCAGTTGGCAAATGAGGGACATTGTATCTTAGGCCGAACTCCTCGAAGAGAGAGAGAAGGTCCCTGATGGCGGTGATGCCAGTAAGCAACCCACACCAAGCCCACCACACGCCCGCCCTCTCCCACTTGCCAGACAAGCACGCTCTGCAGCCTCACGGTGCCCCACGGCAGTGCTGCCATCACCCCACTTAGCAAGTGATGAAACAGCTCTAGTAAGTGCAGCAAGGAAGCCAGGTTCCCCGGGCGCGGTAGCTCATGCTTGTCATCTCTGCACTTTGGGAGGCTGAAACAGGAGGATCCCCTGAGCCCAGGAGTTCGAGACAAGCCTGGGCAAGATGGCGAGACCCTCGTCTCTACTAAAAACCAAAAACACATTAGCCCAGCATGACGGTGCATGCTGAAGTCCCAGCTACTTGGGAGGCTGAAGTAAGGGGATCTCTTGAGCCCAGGAGGCAGAGGCTACAGCGAGTCAAGATTGCACCACTGCACTCCAGCCTGGGTGACAAAATGAGACCCTGTCTCAAAAGAAAGGAGAGAAAGCAAGAAGAAAGAAAGAAAGAAAGAGAGAAAGAAAAGAGAGAAAGAAAGAGAAAGAAAGAGAGAAAGAGAAAGAAAGAAAGAAAGAAGAAAAAGAAAGAAAGAAGGAAGGAAGAAAGAAGAAAGAAAGAAAGAAAGAAAAGAAAGAAAGAAAGAAAGAAAGAGAAAGAAAGAAAGAAAGAAAGAAAGAAAGAAGAAAGAAAGAAAGAAAGAAAGAAAAAGAAAGGAGGAGGGAGGGAGGCAGGGAAAGCAATCAGGTTCTCGCAGCTCTGGCTGAGACTCCAGGCCTGAGGAGTCCACAGCTGTTCTGTCTCTCACTGTGCTAGACCTCTTAGCCCAGGAGGACACAGTGGCCCCTGCCAAGCATGAGTCTGCAGCTGGGCTCCTCTCCTTCTCAGTGGCTCTGTGGCTGGCCCATGTTCTTAGAAGCTTTTGTGGGAGGGGGCCCCGCCCCCTCTGGCCCCACGAGCCCTCTCCCAGGACCTCTTTGCCCCACTCAGCGTCCTCCACGTGAAGAAACTCGATGCAGACAGGAAAGGCAGCCTGACCCAGCTGCAAGCCCCACTCTGCCAAACAAGGCTGCGGCTGTGCGTGGGGCTCCTCTCCCTTTAAAATGGGGAGATAACTGCGGGCCCTGGGAGGAGGTTGTAAGGAGTGAATGGGGGAAATACACGCAGGGGCTGGCACAGGGGTGTCACTCGGTGGTGACACTGACACCCAGCAAGGGTGGCTCAGGCCCGCCCACTGCTGCCATGCCTCCCACTCTTGTGCTGCTCAGTGGCCTGTCCCATGACTCCTCGCCTGCCCTTCTACCTAAAGTGGCACCTCTTGTTCCTGGGGGAGCTAATGCCAAGTGCCCATTTCAGAGGTTCCAGACCAGGTCCCATGCCCAGCAAAGTCTCCAGGTTTGCAGGCAAGGTCATGTGGCCACTGAGACAGAATTGGGGTCTAGGCCCCTGAGTCTCAGCATCCAAGCAGGGCCCTCGGTGCCACCTCAAATTGCCCCTCAGATCACACACTGCCGCTGTTTTTTAAATTTTATTTTCATTTTTATTTTATTATCTGGTTTTTGAGACGGAGTTTCACCCTTGTTGCCCAGGCCAGAGTGCAATGGCTCGATCTCAGCTCACTGCAACCTCCGCCTCCTGGGTTCAAACGAGTCTCCTGCCTCAGCCTCCTGGTAGCTGGGACCACAGGCGCGCATCACAACACCCGGCTAATTTTGTATTTTTAGTAGAGATGGGGTTTCTCCACATTGATCAGTCTGGTCTCGAACTCCTGACCTCAGGTGATGCACATCCCTCGGCCTCCCAAAGTGCTGGGATTACAGGCATTAGCCACCGCGCCTGGCTCACACTGCCACTTTATTAGCTCTGATTGAAGAGCAGAGAACAGAGTTTTAATTTATTTTATTTTATTTTTTTTTGAGATGGAGCCTCACTCTGTTGCCCAGGCTGGAGTGCAATGGCGAGATATTGGCTCACTGCAAACTCTGCCTCCCAGTTCAAGTGATTCTCCTGCTTTAGCCTCCCAAGAAGCCAGGATTACAGGCGCCCATCACCACGCCTGGCTATTTTTATATTTTTAGTGGAGACGGGGTTTCACCATGTTGGTCAGGCGGATCTCGAACTCCCAACCTCAGGTGATCCACCCACCTCCGCCTCTCGAAGTGCTGGGATCACAGACGTGAGCTACCACGCCCTGCCCAGAGTTTTAATTTTTATTGTTGCATGACTCCTTTTCATTTTTATTTAATGTCACAAATAATATCTCATAAAGATTCTAAACCCACAGAAGTATAGCAAGGAAAAAAAATGAAGGTTTATTTTTATCTCCCTCGATAGTTCATTCTGCCTCCCCAAAGGCTCTTGCAAACAATTTTAGGTGCACATCTGCATGCCTTTCCCACGTACTTCTAATAAGCATGTGTGTGTGTGTGTGTGTGTGTGTGTACGCGTGCATATGTAGTGGGGGAGATATAATGGTTAACAACATGACCTCTAGGGCCAGAGATGGGTTTACAAATGGTCTCCTTTGGATTCGAGCCTGTCTTAACATTCTCTCCCATCAGCCACGAGGCTGAACGGGCACTCAGCATCTTCCCCTTATCTTTCATACCAGTTTCTTGAAGACAGTGAAGCCGTAGCAACAAGTCTGGTCTGGAAAGAAGTCTTGGCGAGAGAAGTCCTGGCAAGTCGGATGGTGGCAGGGCGGAGACCAAGAGGTGGCCGAAATCTCGGTGGACAGATGCTGTGGGCAGGGCTGGGCACAAGCAAATAAAGTCTGGCTTAGTTCTGGGCATCCTGGGCTGCTGGTGGTGTGCCCATCACCAGGGGACCACCTTTTGCTTTTAGTGACCACCAGGGGACATGTTGGTGCAGCCTGATTAAGAGCTGCACAGACAATTGGGAACGTGTTGGGGTTGCTAGGCAGCAGGGAAAGAGCCTCAGGTAGCAGGTCAGGCCCGAGGGCAGTCGTCATGGCAATTAGAAACAGAGCCCGGGGAGACCTCCTTGGTGGGAGGCAGTGGTGGGGGAACAGATGCTGAGGGAATGAAGGCAGGGGCTTTTTTTTTGAGACTGGATCTCGCTCTGTCAGCCGGGCTGGAGTCCAATGGTACAATCTCAGCTCACTGCAACCTCTGCCTCCAGGGTTCAAGTGATTCTCCTGCCTCAGCCACCTGAGTAGCTGAGATTACAGGCACTCACCATCACACCCAGCTAAATTTTGTATTTTCAGTAGAGACGGGGTTTCATCAAGTTGGCCAGCCTGGTCTCAAACTCCTGACCTCAGATGATCCACCCTCATCAGCTTCCCAAAGCGCTAGGATTACAGGCGTGAGCCACCGCGCCTGGCCACAGGGGCCTTTAGGAAGCAAACAGATGCTGTGGGGTCACAAGGAGGGAGCCAGGACGGGAGACCAAGAGAACGGGCATCTCATCCTGGCCACATAACCTTGGAGCCTGGGTGACTCCCCCTGAAAACGGAGTAGCTGAAATAAAGCCTTCCCAGTCCATTCTAGGAGTCTATCATTCTGCATTTCACTTTTAAATTCCTTGGGAAACTGGGGAGACACAAAGAGCTTAGTGAAGGAAGGAAAGGAACAGCCAAGAACAGCGTTCACTGATTAGGCGGGTGGAACAGGCACTCTCGGGAGCTTCGGCGCACCAGCGAAGGGTCTAGGAACCAAGTCACCATCCCCTGGGTTTCACTTGGCTTCACTAAGGATGGAGGTGAACACCAAGACCCCTCTGCACATGCAGCAGAATCGTTATTGGAAATAATTTATGTTCCCACTCATGTGCTATATTCCCCCCACCTCCCATTCTCTTCCTTATTAAAATCTTAGCATTGCAGGGAGTGGTGGCTCACGCCTATAATCCCAGCGCTTTGGGAGGCTGAGGCGGGTGGATCACGAGGTCAGGAGTTCAAGACCAGCCTGGCCAAGATGGTGAAACCCCCGTCTCTACTAAAATACAAAAATTAGCCAGGCGTGGTGGTGGGCAGCTGTACTGCTTGAACCCAGGTGGCAGAGGTTGCAGTGAGCCAAGATCACGCCACTGCACTCCAGCCTGGGTGACAGAGCGAGACTCTGCCTCAAAAAAAAAAAAAAAATCTTAGTCTTTGTGAGGTTTAGGTGCAGGGTAGAAATTTCTAGCAAGACTCATCCCTCCCTAGTGCCCATTTCCCCCAGCCTAAGCTTACTGGGGAGAACAGAGCAGAGAAGGGTGAGAAGGGCGGGTCACAGCAGCCCTCAGAGGAGCTTCCCCAGCACTGCCGGGAGGAGAGGGAGGCTTTCAAGTCTGGCAGAACCTCAGAGCAAGTAGCTGAGCTGTGCCCTGGAGGCCGACTGTTGGTCTGGGCTCCCAGCCTGGCAGAGCTCCCTTGCCCCAAACATAGCATGAGGGCAGCAGAGCAGCGGCTTGCAGGGACCCCCTGGGCTGGGACGAAAGGCCTCCAGCAATAATCAGTGTGGACTGGTGACCAATAGGCAGAGGGCCTCTCCTGACCAGTGGGCACCACAGAGGGTCTCTGGCACCAACCTGAGCATGTTCCTGAAATGGAATGTCCATCAACTGGGTGGATAAGGGGCTCGAAGTCAAAATCAGGATGATGAAGGGAATATAAAGAAACACAAAAGCCAGGTGCAGTGGCTCAAACCTGTAATCCCAGCACTTTGGGAAGCCGAGGCAGGCAAATCACCTGAGGTCAGGAGTTTGAGACCAGCCTGGCCAAGATAGTGAAACCCTGTCTCTACTAAAAATATAAAAATTAGCTGGGCTTGGTGGCGGGTGCCTGTAATCCCATCTACTCAAGAGGCTGAGGCAGGAGAATCACTTTCACTTGAACCCAGGAGGCAGAGGTTGCAGTGAGCTGAGATTGCGCCATTGCACTCCAGTCTGGGTGAGAAGAGTGAAACTCCATTAAAAAAAATTAACAAACAAAAAAAATCGTACTCTGTAGATATCTGCTGTATCTCCCCAAATAAAGTGAAGTCCTTGACGTCTGGGATCATGTCTCCTTTTTTTGAGACAGAGTCTCGCTCTGTCACCCAGGCTGGAGTGCAGTGGCGTGAACACAGCTAACTGCGACCTCCAGATTCACGCAATTCTCATGCCTTATCCTCCCGAGAAGCTGGGATTACAGGCTTGCGCCACCATGTGCAGCTAATTTTTCATATTTTTAGTGGAGATGGGGTTTCCCTATGTTGGCCAGGTTGGTCTTGAACTCCTGGCCTCAAGTGATCTGCCTGCCTCAGCCTCTCAAAGTTCTGGGATTACAGGCGTGAGCCACCGCACTAAGATGGGATCCTGTCTTTTAAATCTGTTATAATCCATAAAATTCTCCAGTTCCCTGCCTGTAACTGAGTGTCCTGTCAACGTTGGTGCCCAGGTGGAACCCTGAGGGTTATGTGTGGGCAAGGAGAGGCTATGAAATATCAAAATGTGTAATAACAAGTTATAAATTTGTAATGTTTGTGGATCAATAAAAACACATTTTTTCAAGATGATTTTGTTCTCATCTTTTGAATAAAATGGAAAAGGCAGTAATTGTTCTTATCAAATCTTATTTTTTGTTTGGGTGGCTTTGGGGAAATGATGGAGATTGCAGGGAAGTTAAAATCTCCCCCATCCGCCACCCCAACCCTCCAGGCCACCCCTTGACTTTCAAGTAAGTAAGCCCAGCTGCCTCAGTGGCCCTGGGAGCCTCCAGAGGCAGAGTAATTCCCACTTATGGCCGCTAGGTGTCAAGTCAGCTCCAAAAGTCCTCGAGAGAATCGTGCTTTGCCTTCTAAACGTGGAGTCTTTGTAATGCACTTTCTCTAACCTCCCAAACTTCTGTCCCTGAGGAACGCCAGCTTGGAATCTGCGTCTCAAAAGGCCCAGCAGCCCAACCCCTGGGCCGACCTCTCCAAGTCTCCGCGTCATTGTGAACACCTTGCACCCTTGCTGCGTGGAAGAAAATCAGGCACCCCGGAAGAGATCCATGAATATTCATTCCCCTCCTCCAGGCAGCCCACCCTGGAGCTGGGCAGAGCTCAGAGGAGTCCTGCTCCACTAGGGAGAGGGCACCCTGGGCTTGCTGTCCCTTCGTACCCAACTCAGTGCAGCTTCATCACTCACTCCTTGCATCCCGTTGGAAATAGATGCTCGGTGCTGCAAAGAAAAATCAGCACTGAGACAAAGGGTCTTTCAGCAAGGCAATTTTTACTTCCTGGACTGCAGGAAGGGTACCCTCACTAGCCATCGTGCCACGAGAATACAATGAACAAAGGAAAACACAAATTTGTCTCTTATGCATTTGAGGTCATCTTTACTGCTGTCTCTGATCTCTGTTGGCTGGAGCCAGACCTCACAATCTAATCTAAAACCCCACTGGCTAATAACTTAAAACTTTTCTAATTAGGTAAAAGCAGTGGAGAGCTGGGACATGTCTGTGATCACGTCCAGCACAGATATCTTGGTTAAAGTACATAGAATGTACTACGTGCCTTTAAGCATGGCATATCTAACAGCTACATAGGAAAGGACTTAACAAAGAGTTATTAGCACTCTTATGATTTATTCTTTAACAAGAAAGGAAACTTTAAAAAGGAACTTTTCTATTTCCTACACATCCTCACAGTGATTCTGCATGGTGAGCACTGTATAATCCCCATTTTGGGGGCCAGGTGCTGTGGCTCATGCCTGTAATCCTAGCACTTTGGGAGGCCAAGGCGGGTAGATCAGGCGGTCAAGAGATCAAGACCATCTTGGCCATCATGGTGAAATCCTGTCTCTACTTAAAATGCAAAAATAGCTGGGTGTGGTGGCTCATGTCTGTAGTCCCAGCTACTCGGGAGGCTGAGGCAGGAGAATCGCTTGAACCCAGGAGGCAGAGGTTGCAGTGAGCTGAGATCATGCCACTGCACTCTAGCCTGGCCAGAGAGCAAGAGTTTGTCTCAAAAAAAAAAAAAAAAAAATACCCAAACTGCAGCCAGGGAAACCAGGAGCATGGAGAAGTTAAGCATCTTGCCCAGCCAGTAAGTAGCAATGCCAAGATCCAGGCCCTGGCAGTATGGCTATGGCTCCCTGAGGGCTTAGCCACGATGCCTCCCTGCCCTTCTGCCAGGCTGGACTGGCCAATGGAAGGGACAAATGCTGAGATGATGCGCTGTGGTGCCAAATTCTAAGGGCAGGTTGCTGCATTCTCCCCACGCCTGCATGGCTTGGAAGCTGTACTGGGTGTGGCCCAGTGGGAGGAGTGTGGATACCTGCACGCTAGAACTGTGATCGGGTTAAGCCTGTGAATTCTCGCATTTGACACTTCTAGGTTTGAATTCTGCTTGGCTTCACCAGTGACCATCTCCGTGACTTTGAGCAATTCATTTATCCTCTCTGAATCTCAGTTTGCTCATCTGTAAACGGGAATGACAGTGGTACCACCTCCTCTATGGGGTGCGTTCTCTGTGGCTGGAGCAGATGGAGAGAAGGAGAGCATGGTGGGAGTGAGTTCAGAGGGAACGTGGCCAGGTCAGGTGGGGCCTTGACGGCCATCGGAGAATGTGACTGTGAAGATTTAATGAAATCACACACATGAAACACCAAACCCAAGGCCTGGCATACCATAAGTGCCTAATATAAGCATGCCCTCCTTACAGCGGTGTTCCACTCCTAAGAGGGAGAGATGTACGGGGCTGGGGGGTCAGCAGAGCCCAAGAGGGGCCAAACTGAGCAGCCATCTTTGAAACACCCAACTAATGGGTGTTGGCAATTCCACAGGAGGTGTTCCAATCTCAGGCCATGGCTTCAGGCTGGCATAAAAATAGAAGAATCTGTCCAGGGTCTTGGAGGGCGGGGTGTGAAGGCCAGGGGCCAGCAGCACTGGGGTGTGGCGTGGGCAGCGCAGGATCACAGGCCTGAAGGAACAGGAGACAGAGACATCCCACTTTTTTTCCGGCTGCCCTCCTGAGCTGAAAATGCCCCACCTTACAGGTCTCGGGGACAAGCTGGGACATTGGATCATGCCTACCCAGATATCCACTCCAAAGACAGGAGCTGGCACCAAAGAACCAAGGGCCACAGAGAATTCCCTGTGGTAGCCGCAGCGCTGAAGCTCAGTGCAGTGCCCGGGGCGCGGTGGTAACGGTGCAGAGGGTCATTCACAGTCCCGGGCCTGCAGGTTCATGATACAAACGGCAGCCTCTGGTGTCTGACTGTGGTGGCAGCTGCGGTGTCCTCAGGGGACCAGCCCTGCCTTGTCAAGTGGGGGCTTGATTTGTTTTGTTTTAAACAAAGGAACACAATGATTGGCAAGGCCAGCCTGTGCCCTAAACATGGGCTCCTGCCCAGTGGCCTTGAACTGTTCTTCAGGAAGCAGCATCATGGACGGGAGGGAACCCAAGGGCAGCTGGGGTGAGGCTGCCCCGGGCTGGGGGCTGCTTTTAAGGAAGGTAAGTGGGGGAACCCTCAGAGGGCTTTGCCTTGTTTTGCCACCACCCTGGGGAGTCTGTGGATGAAGCAAAGTGACTGGCTAAATACTGTGGCGTCCAAGCTACTGGAGACATGACTTGCGCCTGTGTGGATGTGTTATTTAATGACAAGGAATATCATTGGTCTTCTTCTCAGTTCTTGGCACAGAGCTTCAAAAACCCTTGGAATTTCCTGAGAGATGAAAATCTTCGTTATGCTAATGAGATGGCTTAGGGTGGACCCCTAGATCACTTTAGGCAGGGGCTGGTCACCAGAAAGACCACCCACAGGATTAAAGGTTGGGACTTTCAGCCAACCAACTTCCAGGAATGAGGGAGGGGCTGGAGATTGAGTTTATCATGTGGCCAGTGTTCAGTCAGTCAAGCGTAGGCAATGGAACCCCAATAAACACTCTGCACACTGAGGCTCTGCAGAACTTCCTGGTTGGCAAACACACTGAGATGCCAGAGGCTGGCGATCCCTGATTCCCTGGAGAGAGGACATGGAAGCCATGTTCTCCTTCCCAGACCTTGCTCTCTGTCGCTCTTCATGTGCCTGTTCCCGAGCTGTATCTTTATAATAAAGCTGTGATTTTGTAAGCACAGTATTGTGCTTTCACTGAGCTTTGAGTCATTCCAGCAATTTATCAAAACTGGGGAAGCGGTGGGGATGCTTAAATTTGCAGGTGGTCTAGGGACCCTACGTGCCCCTAGTACTAAAATAGGGGCAGTTTTGTGGAGGACTGAGCCCTGAAACCAAAGTCTGCTGCCAACCCTAGGGGGTTGGTTCAGAACTGAATTGCAGTTACCCCTGTTGCTGTTCCTCCAAGCGGAATGGCAGTGGAGCAAGTGTACACACCAGCATGCTCACATGTGAATTTCAGAGATGCGG
The DNA here is from genome assembly GCA_004027715.1 of Plecturocebus donacophilus. Taxonomy (NCBI): domain Eukaryota; kingdom Metazoa; phylum Chordata; class Mammalia; order Primates; family Pitheciidae; genus Plecturocebus; species Plecturocebus donacophilus. Next base: position 10,937 of record PVKP010020515.1, read on the forward strand.
TGTGTGTGCTCCAATGTGCCCATGTCCCCAAACAGGGGCTCCTCTGTGAGCTAAGTCCGAGTCCCCTCTGCTTGCTGACCTGCGTCTAACAACCCAGGTTCAGTGCAGCCACTCCCGGCTGTACCTCTGCTTTCCCAGCAGAGGGTGCTCCAACCTCACAAGTCCCCCATCTCTGTACCCTTTCCCAGCTCCGGAAGGATCGTTGTGAGATGCACAAAGAAAACAGGACCCCCCACTGGCTCAGGGAAATCAGATTCTCATTAGGTGCCCTCAGAAACGCAGTAATAATGCAGCCGGCTTCAGTGACACAGACTGCACCGGGGGAGCCTGGGCCAGAGCCTTCAACCTCCCTACAACATCCAGGTTCTGTGGGAGCTGAGCTCATACAACTTAGGGGCCCTCTTTAAAAAAAAAATACATACAACCCCCAGAAAATTTTTATGCGCTGAAGAAAAAAAGAAAAAAGAAAAAAAAAACAGTCTGGCTCGGTGGCTCATGCCTGTAATCCCAGCACTTAGGGAGGCAGAGGTGGTTGGATCACAAAGTTAGGAGTTCAAGACCAGCCTGTCCAAGGTAGTGAATCCCCATCTCTACTAAAAATACAAAAATTAGCTGGGTGTGGTCACGGGCTCTTGTAATCCCAGCTACTCAGGAGGCTGAGGCAGAGAATTGCTTGAACCCGGGAGGTGGAAGTTGCAGTGAGCCGAGATCTTGCCACTGCACTCCAGCCTGGGTGACAGAGTGAGACTCCATCTCAAAATAAAATAAAATAAAAAATAAAATACAAATTCACAAATACAATGTTAAGGATAGAAAGTGGATATTTAGAATGAGAGGGAAGAATCACAACAAATGGCACGTTTTCTTAAAGCTGACAAGACCGTAATCATCGAATCCCACCAGGGCCTTGGAAGGGGCCTCATTGCAGTGCAGGTCCCTACAGCTCGCATTTTCTCAGCTTCTTGGCAGCTCTGCCTCGCCTGCTGCATCCAGAAGCTGCAGGAAGAGAAGTCCAGGCAGCAACCAGACACTTTCCTGATGCAGAGACTGATTTTCTTCTTGAGCCCACCCTGCCAAGAAAAAGGGTTGGGGCCAGGCACGGTGGCTCAAGCCCGTAATCCCAGCACTTTGGGAGGCCAAGGTGAGTGGATCACAAGGTCAGGAGTTCAAGATCAGCCTGACTAACATGATGAAACCCCATCTCTACTGAAAACACAAAAATTAGCCAGCATAGTGGCAGGCGCCTGTAATCCCAGCTACTCAGGAGGCTGAGGCAGGAGAATCGCTTGAACCTGGGAGGCAGAGGTTGCAGTAAGCGGAGATTATGCCACTGCACTCCTGGACGACAGACAGAGTGAGACTCCATCTCAAAAAAAAAAAAAAGATAAAAGATAAAAGGTCGGAAGGACTTCACCTCCAAGGTTCTGCCCCTGCTAGCAGCTTGTCTGTTCCTCCATGCCTGTCTCTCTGTTCCTGTCCTTGGAGCAGCCAGCTGTGGTCACATAATGAACACGGGTGAGATGCTGTCCCTTCCTTTCCTCTCTGTCACACCCAGGAGGCTGCCACCCGCCCCCTCTGATTTTGAGGAGCATGAGGCAGTTCTTTGGGCTTCTCTCTCCTTGAGTCCTTGGTCCCCTAGAGGGTCTTCAGTCTACTCAGTGTTATTTCAAGACCGTAAAACCCACAGCCCCCAAAATGCCTTTTCCAAGTGCACTGTGATGCAAGAAATAGCCCTTCTAGAAATTGTAGGGAAAAGACAGAAGGCAAATTATCTAGGGGAAAGGAGAAGACTGTACATGTATTTATACAAAAGTATAAATGACTTCACTTACACTCAGCAAATACTTATTAAGGGCTTTCTAGGTGTCCTGTGCTGTATGGGTGTTTGGGCTACATCAGTGAATAAAAAAAGACAAAACCTGTCTCTCATGTGAAGTTTGCATCCTAGCAAGAGAAGACTGACAAATAATGTAAGAAATAAGTCAATCATACAGTATGTTAAAAGTGCTATGGAAAAAATAGAGCCAGAAGCTGGCAGGCTTGCAGGCCATGTGGGAAGCCACGTGGCATCTGGGAGAAGCGCTTTCCAGGTAGAGGGCACAGCTGAAGCAAAGGCCGCAGGCAGGAGCTCTCCAGCCGAGTGTCCTTTGTGGTGGGAGCAGACGAAGGGAAGGAAAGCGAGTGTGGTACAATCGAGTTCAGAGGCCAGGTCAGGTGGGTCTTGAGGGCCATCAGGGAACTTGGATATCTAAAGTGCCCCCAGAATCCGCTGGCTCCCTCCCCTCAGGAACGCTGGTACTAATGGGTAACAGAAGGCCAAGGCAGGGGCTTCTTCTCGGCCCCCAACACCAAGAACGCTGAGACTGGCATGCCATGGGCAGTGCAGGGGAGCCCCTGGACTCCGCTGCCGCCACCAGCCCTGCCCTGGCCAACTGGGATGGGTGGGACTGCATGGGATTGGGAGGCCCCAGGCCTCCCCGTTGCCTCAGTTTCCCTGGGAGGAAGGTCGAGATGGAGCATTAGACATTTCCACTGAGGACAATGTGAGAAGCAAAGGAGCGGGGTGAGTGGACGTCCACTCAGACAGACTTGCCTTCCAGCCAAGGTTGCCATGGCACCTCTGGTCCAGGAGAAAGATAGCGAGGCCAGGGAGGGCCTAGGGCTTTCTGGGACCAGAGCCAGCTTGGTGGATGTTCAACCTGTGCCGTCACATGAGGCTCTGCACGTGAAAGGATCAGCTGCTTAGGCTTCGTGGTCTGTGGTCTCCGTCCTGAAATTTTTTTTGAGACAGTTTCGCTCTGTCACTCCTAGAGTGCAGTGGTGTGATCTCAGCTCACTGCAACCTCCACCTCCTGGGTTCAAGTGATTCTCCTGCCTCAGTCTCCCAAGTATCTGGAACTACAGGTGTGCGCCACCACACTCAGCTAATTTTTTGTATTTTTGGTAGAGATGGGGTTTCACCATGTTAGCCAGGATGGTCTCGATCTCCTGACCTTGTGATCCACCCGTCTGGTCCTCCCAAAGTGCTGGGATTACAGGCATGAGCCACCGTACCCCGCTCATCTTGAAATTCTTAACAATTTTTTAACAAATGGCCCACACATTATCTAAAAGGCCCCATCTGGGGTGAGGACGTTCATACACAAAGGGCCTTCTAGTCTGGGAAACAGAATTGGCGGGTGTTGGAAAAGACAACCTATCCTTCTCCCCTGTCCCAACCCCACACCTCCCCACAGCTGTAAAGAGGAAGATGAAGAACATGGCAGGGCCTCATTTCCACGCTGGCCAGGTGGCACGTGGGTTTCCAGAAGAGAGGAGAGGAAACAGCCCTGACCTCCACAGGCTGCAGGTGGGGTTGGGAAGAAAGAAGGGCAGGGGGCAGGGGAAGACAGGCCCCTCCATGCCAGGGCCCTCCGTGGGTGGTGGGCAAACAGATGAGCCCCTTCAGCTGGCACTCATCACTGGAGGAGGCTGCAGGTCTGAGGCGGGCACAGAGGGGAGTGTGGTGGGGTGGAGGGTGGTGGTGGTGAGGCCTAGAGCTAGGAGAAAGCTCTTCAGGGCCTCTGCCAGCAAGGCCAGCCCCCCACTCTAGCCTCTGGTCTTGTTAGAGGGAAGGGGTCCTGATCCAGACCCCAAGAGCGGGTTTTTGGATCTCGTGCAAGAAAGAATTCAGGGCAAGTCCACAGTGCAAAGCGAAAGCGAAAGCAAGTTTATGAAGGAAGTAAAGGAGGCTGGGTGTGGTGGCTCACACTTGTAATCCCAGCACTTTGGGAGGCCGATGGGGGTGGATCACGAGGTCAGGAGTTCGAGACCAGCCTGTCCAATACGGTGAAAACCTGTTTCTACTAAAAAATACAAAAATTAGCTGGGTGTGGTGGCACAAGCCTGTTAGTCCCAGCTACTTGGGAGGCTGAGGCAGGGGAATTGCTGGAAGAATGCCTGGAATGGGAGGGGGCATGCCTGGAATGGCCTGAATGCCTGGATTCTGAAATTCTTATGATCCAGAGGTTCTTGCAGCCATGCAGGATCCAGAAGTTACAGTGGCCTTCCAGGATGTGGCTCAGAACCCAGCAAATATGTCAAAATACCAGAGCAACCCAAAAGTTATTAATCTTACCAGCAAATTGTCAGCCAAATTTGGAGATCAAGCGTAATGCCCTTCTGATAAATACAGCCATTGCTGGAGGAAGAGCAACCCAGATCACCTTACGGATGTCACAATAATAGAAACCAGTGTACCGCTGACCTTCTCATCAAAACAGCTGGGTGCTTTGAAGATAATCCCTAATCCTCTCCCTCAAATGCCGCTGAAGCATTTTATAGTGGTTTGCCATTAGGGTATTCATTCAGATAATGTTTTCCTACTAAGAATTACAAACTTTAAACACATTTTAACCTTAAAAATATTAAAAAAAAAAAAAAAAAAAGCTTGAACCTGGGAGGTGGAGGTTGCGGTGAGCCAAGTTCCTGCCAGTGCACTCCAGTCTGGGTGACAGAGTAAGACTCCATCTCAAAAAAAAAAAAAAAAAAAGGCTACTGATTGCCCATTTTTATGGTTATTTCTTGATGATATGCTAAATAAGGGGTGGGTTATTCATGCCTCCCCTGTTTAGACCATATAGGGTAACTTCCTGACATTCATGGCATTTGTACACTGTCACGGCGCTGGTGGGAGTGTAGCAGTGAGGACGACCAGAGGTCACTCTCATCGCCATTTTGCTTTTGGTGGGTTTTGGCCGGCTCCTCTACTGCGACCTGTTTTATCAGCAAGGTCTTTATGACCTGTATTTTGTGCTGATCTCCTATCTCATCCTGTGGCTTACAATGCCTTACTGTCTGGGAATGCAGCCCAGTAGGTCTCAGCCTCATTTTACCCAGCTCCTGTTTAAGATGGAGTTGCTCCACTTTACATGCCTTTGACAGTCACAGCCAGTAGGCAATTCAGAAATTCCCCCGGCAGGCAGCTGGCGGGCCGTGTGCCTTGCTCCTCCAGCAGGGGCTGGGCCAACTCTTGGTTTCCACCTCCCGGATGCGGCCGGCTGCTCCTGCAGCACTCTTGTCCCTCACAGCCAGGCCAGGATCAGGCAGTGCAGGGACACCAGCTGGCAGGAGGGGAGTGGCCCAGGTCCCAGGCCAGGGCTGGAGAGGATCCAGGATCCACAGAAGGAAGGGAACACAGGAAGGGAACCCCACCCTGCGTAGGAGGCCAGGAGAGTGGAGATGCAGCCACGGGGATCTGCCTGAGGCCTGGCCCGGACCCTGGCCCAACTCTCGGAAGCCAGGCGGCCCTGTGTGTCCTCCCTAGCAGAGCCAGGCCAGGCTGGAGCCAGAGTCCCTGGGCAGCGCCCGCTCAACACCCACACCCAGGTTCCCTGAGGCTGAGAGCCGGATGGCAGGACTCCTTCCTCTGCATCTCCCAGGATCCAGGTGGCGAATCCCTTCCATTCAAATGCACACTTTCCCAGGAGGCCAGGAGAGGGCAGGCTCAGGTCACTTTCATTCCTCACACTCTTGAGAGGTGTGTGAACAGCCAGCCTAGAGGAAAGCCCAGAGGACAGGGCAGGGGAGGAGACTGAGGGAACCGCCTGCGGGAGACAGGAAGGGTGGACAAACCCACCACTCCCACACTATGCCCGGGCAGGCTTCGCCCCCAGCCCACCTCCGCCCTCCCCTTCCCACTCCCAGCTCAGGCTCCCTGGGCCCCTGGCACTTCCACAGCCCCTCCTGGTTTCCAGAGGTTTGCTGAGGCTGCTGCCCTGCCCTCCTTGCACGTATCCTCCCATTTTCACTGACAGGGAAACTGAGGCCCAAAATGTCAGTTGAGGACAACAGCTAAGTGGCAGGGCAACAACCCAAATACCCAAGGTTCCTGCTGCCAGCTTCCCAGAGCCCTCCCTGGGCTGGGTGGCAGCGGCACAGAGAGGTGCGGAGCTCAGGAGGCAGATCCGGGCTCTGCTGCTCCCTGGCCTCAGGACCCTGGGGACCTCGGTGCAGCTTTCTCACCTGTAAAGGAGGAACTCACGGCCCCTCCCAGGGTGACTGAGAGCACAGGCTTCCATCAGGATTAGGAGAGGCCAGGCACCCCTGGCTCATGGGGTGCGCTCAGCCAATGGAAACCATGCCTTCCATGGCAGGGACTCTGCCCACACCTAACACATTCCCACTGCCACTGGCAATCACAGGCTCATTTCTCAGCTCGGGTATTTTCAGGCTAGAAGGGACCTGAAAACATGTCCCTGGAAGAGCTCTGGGCCTGTGTTTTTCCCTAAGCAGCTGGTCCAGCCACCGCAGACACAGATGACAGGTACGCTGACTCGTAGGGCCCAATTCCAATTGTCTTCCATTGTTGAAAGAATCTAAAAGAACCTTGACTCCCCTCCAGGTCTACCCAACCTACAAAAACTGCAGAGCACAAACCTTCAATTATCATCTCTTTTAAGAGCAAGAGGGGTCCCCCTTCCCTGCATGGGAAGGAAAAGCTCACACAGAATGATAGCTATTAGGTCGTCAAATTTCTCCTTTTTTTTTTTTGAGATGGAATTTCACTCTTGTTGCCGAGGCTGGAGTGCAGTGGCATCATCTTGGCTCACTGCAACCTCCGCCTCCCGGATTCAAGCAATTCTTCTGCTACAGCTTCCCGAGTAGCTAGGATTACAGGCACGCCACCATGCCCAGCTAATTTTGTATTTTTAGCAGTGATGGGGTTTCTCCATGTTGGTCAGGCTGGTCTCAAACTCCCGACCTCCGGTGATCTGCCTGCCTCAGCCTCCCAAAGTGCTGGGATTACAGGCATGAGCCACCACCCCTAGCCAGGGGGATGGTATCTTTCTTGTCCATCCACTCCACCTCCCCACCCATCTTGGGGAAAGAGGACATGCTACTACCAAGCGCAGGTGTGGTGTGTGGACTCTCCGGGGTGACAGGGATTTTTTTTTTTAAAGAGAAAGTGCTATCCTGTCTTTCAATTGAGATGGCACCTCCCATGCTGATGTATCCAAAGGGTGGAGACCATCACCCTTCAACAGAAACAGTGAGCTTCAGCGAAAGTCGTGTTTATATGTGTTTTATGCAAAGCACCACAGTTGGTGGTACCATGGGGAACAAAGACATAGCTAAGATCAAGTCCCTGCCCTTAAAGGGTCTCTTAATATATTTTAGGTCACAGACACTTTTGAGAATCTGATGAAAGCTATGAACTTGCCCCCAAAAACGCAACACACACACACACACACACACACACACACACACAATGTGGAAAGTATCTTTTTAAAGTTTCCTTTCTTGTTAAACAGTAAGTGTGCTAATAACTTTGTTAAGCTCTATCCTATATAGCTGTTAGATATGCCATGCTTACAGGCACGTAGCACATTCTATGTCTTTGTACTTTAACCAAGATATCTGTGCTGGACGTGATCACAGGCATGTCCCAACTCTCCATTGCTTTTACCTGTTTAGAAAAGTTTTAAGTTGTTAGCCAGTAGGGTTTTAGTTTAGATTGTGAGGCCTGGCTCCAGCCAACGGAGATCAGACACAGCAGTCAGGATGACCCCAAATGCATAAGGAATAAATTTGTGTGTTTTCCTTTATTCATTGTACTCTCATAGCAAGATGGCTAGTGAGAGTACCCTTCCTGCAGTCCAGGAAGTAAAAATTGCGTTACTGAAAGATCCTTTGTCTCAGTGCTGATTTTTCTTTGCAGCACTGAGCATCTATTTCCAACACACACTTGGTTCTGTATCCATTTCAGAAGGTTTGCTGGTCCTCTGCTGCCAATCCATAGACCTTCTCAGACCCAGGATTAGGAAACCTTCCTTAAAGACATGCACAATTATCTGTGGAAGAACAACCAATAGACAATTTCAACAGAACATGGAAACAAAGCCAGACTATGACAGTGAGCCACCAAGTGCTCTGGGATTGCAGCAGACGATGTCATGAATCGACATTGTGAATCTCCATCACCATCAGGGAGCCACAACCAGCTGGCCCTGGAGGACCGGCACTGTGAAGGGAAAGGGCCCAGAGCCTGAATGCAGCACTGTTGAGCCTCTGAGATCCACTCCAAGTGAGAGAAGCAGGAAGTAATGGATCCTGAAGGCTCCAACAGAATTCTAGATAATTCCAAATTATAGCTGAAAAGAAAGATACCTCTATCTGGATGTCCCTAGGAAGAAAATTGGAAAGCTCATTAGAACACAGGTTAACGTGTTAACTTTAACACGACCTCGTTTCCCTGAAAATCGTATGCACATAAACTTTAGCGTGCATAAGAACTTCAGAGACAGGCCGGGCATGGTGGCTCATGCCTGTAATCGCAGCACTTTGGGAGGCTGAGGTGGGTGGATCACGAGGTCAAGAGATCAAGACCATCCTGGTCAACATGATGAAACCTGTCTCTACTAAAAATATAAAACTTAGCTGGGTGTGGTGGCCTGGGCCTGTAATCCGAGCTACTCTGGAGGCTGAGGCAAGAGAATCACTCGAACCAAGGAGGCGGAGGTTGCAGTCATCCAAGATGGCGCCACTGCACTCCAGCCGGGTGACAGAGTGAGACTCCATCTCAAAAAAAGAAAAGAATTTCACGGAAAGGAGGACGAGTTAAAAGTGCAAATATGGCCGGGTACAGTGGCTCACGCCTGTAATCCCAGCCCTTTGGGAGGCCAAGGCAGGAGGATCACCTGAAGTCAGGAGTTCAACACCAGCCTGACCAACACGGAGAAATCCTGTCTCTACTAAAAATACAAAATTAGCCCAGTGTGCGCCGGGCGTGGTGGCTCAAGTCTGTAATCCCAGCACTTTGGGAGGCCGAGGCGGGCGGATCACGAGGTCAAGAGATCGAGACCATCCTGGCCAACAAGGTGAAACCTCGTCTCTACTATAAATACAAAAAAAATTAGCTGGGCGTGGTGGCATGCGTCTGTAGTCCCAGCTACCCAGGAAGCTGAGGCAGGAGAATAGCTTGAATCCGGGAGGCGGAGGTTGCAGTGAGCCAAGATCGTGCCACTGCACTCCAGCCTGGCGCCTGGCGACAGAGCAAGACTCTGTCTCAAAAAAAAAAAGAAAAAATAAAAAACAAAATTAGCTGAGTGTGATGATGCATGCCTGTAGTCCCAGCTACTCGGGAGGCTGAGGCAGGAGAATCGCTTGAACCTGGGAGGCAGAGGTTGCCCTGAGCCAAGATCACGCCACTGCACCCCAGCCTGGGCAACAAGACAAAATTCCATCTCAAAAAAAAAAAAAATAAGTGCAGATATATGCCCTTCCCCTCTCATTCTCGGGGCACAGGAATCTGCCTTTTATAGCAACCCATGTAATGCAGCTAATCTACAGACCAAATGTATGTGGCCTTTGAGTGAGGGGAGCTTTTATTTTCAAGAAGATTCCTCTTTCTGGGCTCCCTTTCTGGGTTCAAATCACAGAGCTACTACCTTGCTAGAGCACAGATATAATCATGTCACCTCTCCCTGGAAGACAGCACATCATCTCCAAGCCTGCAGGACTTGGGGCTCCTGACGGGAAGGTGAGAGCAGGCAGTGGAGGCTGCCCTGCACTCAAGGGGCAGGGTAGGAGCTGGGAGTTCCCTCTCTGCCAGCACCCCAGAAGACCCCACCCACTCCCCAGTGAAGGGGCTGCCTCCTTCCCCTCAAACCTTTTCCCCACCAGCTACAACAGATGCCAGCACCACCATGTTGGTCATACCCACTGCGGCCCCACCCTCATCTACACTTGGACTTTGGGAACATCCAGTACCTGTGTGCTCTGGGGGCCTCCCAAGCTGGGGTCTGGCAGGGCTGAACCTGGGACTGGGGTTGGGAGGAGGAAAGTAGACAAGGAGGCGGGGGAATGGCTCAGAGCCAGAAGCCGCTCTGCACAGCTCTACACAGCCCAGCAGGAAGAGCTGGCTTGGATGGGGCTCTGGCGAGGGGCACAGAGGGCCTGAGCCTATGCAGTTGTGAACAGTCCAGGGCTGAAGGGGGAAGGGACACAGAGAAGGGATCGGAGCACAGGCTCCAGCCTATGGCTCAGAGACTTTCAGGCATTTGCCCTGGGCCAGCCTGATGGTATAGGATCCTGGTAGCAGGTTTTGTTGCACTTGGAAAGGAAGCTCAGTAGCAAGGACACATGGGAATATACACATGTACACACTCCTGTATGCACATAGGTACACACACAGGTACACACCTGTTTGGAGGATGAGGATGGAATCACAGGATTCCGTCAAAACCTTCAGAGCTCACCTGGCCCAGTGCCCTCATTCTACAGGTAAAGAAACAGACCCATAGAGGATAATGTATCCAAGTTAAACTACCTGTTGGTGATAGGACTAGAACCCAGAGGCTCTAATTTCCTCCAAAATGGTCTTTCCTCAACACTGAGGCAATGGGTCTTGCCAGAGGTGATATTCACAAATTTTAACAGCCTGCACCGCAATGTAGCCCCAGCAATCAGAATGGACCTTGCAAATGCGTTAGGGTCCCAGAGGCCCACTGAGATGCCCTCTTGCTTGCTGGATTCAGAATTCGTCTTGGGGTCCCAAGGAGAGCAGGCTGGAATAATGAAGGAGTATTCAGGAGGCTCAGAGATGGCTATTTGCCAACCAGAATGAAAGTATTTCAATACGGCTGGGAGCGGTGGCTCACGTCTGTAATCTCAGCACTTAGGCCGAGGCGGGTGGATCATGAGGTCAGGAGATCAAGACCATCCTGGCTAACATAGTGAAACTCCGTCTCTACTAAAAATACAAAAAAATTTAGCCAGGCATGGCGGCGCACACCTGTAGTCCCAGCTACTCAGGAGGCTGAGGCAGGAGAATAGCTTGAACCTGGGAGGCAGAGGTTGCAGTGAGCTGAGATAGTGCCACTGCACTCCAGCCTGGGCGACAGAACAAGACTCAGTCTCAAAAAAAAGTAACAGAGCTAGACTCTGTCTTAAAAAAAAACAAAAAAATAAGAAGTGAAAATTTCAATACATTAGCAACACTGTATTGTTGGCTGGAGGAGAAGTTCCAGGTAGAGCTGGCCACCCCATGCCAGCCCAGAAGTGAGTTTCCTACTGCAGATGGCTGCTTCCTCCCTGATCCTGGGATTTGGTGAGAAAAGGGGCAACAGGAGGGGTAATTAGTCTTGCCAGATATTATCTCCCACTTCAGTCCATCTTTCACTTCAAAAAATAATGTAAAAGCCCCACATTTAACATCCGTATTCGTCATCTTGCTGCTCGATGGCTGGGGAGGGTTAGAGCTGAATCATCAGCTCGTACTCACCTGGCCTTTCACAACCCCAGTAGGAAGGACCGGGTGTAACACCTCCTGGTGGGAGCCAGTACCAAGCACTCAGTACCTACAAGGGTCCGGTGCTGCCAGCTTGAGCCCAGAGCTGAACTGCCAATTGCAGAGGGGAGAGGCTGCCTCCTTCCTCTTCCAAGGAAATGGGGAAGACACCACCTCTCTCAGTTCCACCCTCTTCCCAGAACAGACCAGAAAGAGCTGCCCCAGCTGCCCGGCAGCCTGGCTTCTCCTCCCCTCCCCTGGGCCCCAGCTCCTTTCAGAGAAACTCATTGAAATCCTGCTCTGGGCTCTCCTCACTCCTCACTCACTTGAGGCCTCCATGCCCTAATTCAGAACATGAGCTTTGAGTCAGATAGACTTGGGTTTCCCCACCTCCGCCACCAACTACCTGTGTGGCCTTGGCAGGTTGCTTAAAACTTTGAGCCACAGTTTCTTTATCTGTAAAATGGGAGCAATACTCATACATCCCCCCAGCATCATGGTCATCATTGTGAAAATCAGATGAGATAGTGCATGTAAAGTGCTGAGCACAGTGCCTGGCTCAGTCAATACACACTAGTCATCATTACCATCATCCTCATCATCCCCACCACAGCAGAGAAGCAAGCTAATCAACTGCTCCCTAACGGACCCCATTTAGGGTGGCCTGAGATGCAAGTGACCAGAACACTCACCCAGAAGGAGGTTCCGCATCATTGGTCCTGCAACAGGACTGGAAAGTTGTGTCCTCCAGAACTTCTCCAGGGGGACACCCACTTTGATAAGCTACATGGGGGTGGGGAGAGACCTCGCCAAAGTACATGCGTCGTACAAGAGCTCACTGATGTTCTTCTAAGGAGGACGTAGTCATCATCTCGCGTCTCGATGGCTGAGGAGTATCTGGTCCCTAGCAGGGGTTTGCTTGTGAGGCATCATCAAGTAAGGGCAGAGCCACATTGCTGAGGTGAGCAGTGGGGAGACTGAGGCTGCTGCCAGCCTCCCCTCCTCTACCCTGTGCTCCTTCTGCAGGGCTCAGCTTCTCCTCCAAACAAGCATTAAGCGAGTACTTAAATAACACCAGTGTGGCAGGCGGGGCACGGTGGCTCATGCCTGTAATCCCAGCACTTTGGGAGTCTGAGGTGGGCGGATCACAAAGTCAAGAGATCGAGACCATCCCTGCCAATATGATGAAACCCCATCTCTACTAAAAATACAAAATAAGCTGGGCATGCTGGTGTGCACCTGTAATCCCAGGTACACGGGAGGCTGAGGCAGAAGAATTGCTTGAACCCGGGAGGCGGAGGATGTGTGTCGAGATTGTGCCACTGCACTCCAGACTGGCAACAGAGTGAGACTCCATCTCAAAAAAATAAATAAATAAAAATAGAAATAACATCAGTGTGAAGGTATTCTGAATAATTAACATGCCAAGCCATCTCATATCCCAGCCTGGTCTGCCTGCCTCCCAGAACCCTCGAGTAGCACTGCAGTCATATCCACGGACATTTTAGAAGTGCAGTCACCGGCCAGGTGAGGTGGCTCACACCTGTAATAACAGCACTTTGAGAGGCCAAGCCAGGCAGATCACCTGTGGTCAGGAGTTCGAGACTAGCCAGGCCAACATGGTGAAACCCCGTCTCTACTGAAAACACAAAAATTAGCAGGGCATGGTTGGCAGGCGCCTGTCATCCCAGCTACTAGGGAGGTCGAGGCAGGAGAATCACTTAAACCTAGGAGGCGGAGGTTGTGGTGAGCCAAGATTGCACCACTGCACTCCAGCCTGGGCGACAAGAGCAAGACTTCATCTCAAAAAAAAAAAAAAGAAAAAAGTGCAGTCATACATCCATGAGCACAGGTCAGGGGAGAGATGGGGCTGGGAAGTGACATTTTCAAGGCCCACCCTTTGGCCACCTCCTCTGAATGCTTCACCATCTTGATCTCCAAGGCTCTCTCCCACGTGGAGCTACTCAAAGCGTGGTCCACTGCCCTTCTGCAAATTGCTTGTTCCGGGTCCAGGATGAGATTAAGTTCAGGAATTGACAGGAAGCATTTAGATGGTGTACTTTTCTAGCAAGTTGACAGAGCAATTTTATGTCAGCTTAATCTAGTATTAAACAACTTGGCTTTGTATTTTGTGGGTCTCTTTTTCCTTTCATTTTTCCAGCAATTCTTTTGTACTCTGTTTTACAAAAGAAGCAGCCTGTAATTGATTAGAAATTAGAAAGAAAACAATTTGCCCTTGGCCACAGAGAGCTGAAGAAGCTCTTCTCCAGATGTCTTTTCATTTTGGTCTCAGCAACCTTCATGTCAACATATTACATTACAATGTGCAGGGACTCGGGGGATGCAAAAGGCCCCATTGCCCAGACCCCAGCAGTACCCCCTGGCCCTGGGCAGCTCTCCATCTTTGCAGCCAGCTCAGAACTGTCTTTCTCCACAAGTTCTACCTATCACTCAGTTCACAGCCCCATCTCCTCCCCTGAAGCCCACGGGACTTTCTGTCTGCACCACTTATTTGGCAATTTACCTAATTTTTAAAAATAATAACCATTGATTACAAGGCTTTGTGCTATGAAATTAAGCATAAACCTCCTCAAGCTTGTCCCCGCTTTGTTCCTCTTGCAGTTACTTTTCAGCTCCTTGTCTTTGTGTGTGGATTCTTCCCCTGCTGGTTCCAAGGCTCCTTGGGCACCGTGCCCTGTGCACACATCTAAGCACCCCAGTAGTAGAGGCAGAACAAATAGATCTAGCACCAGGGCAGATGAGGGGGAGGGTGGCAGATTGGCAAAGGGAGGAACAAAGAAACTCCTCTCTTCTTTTTCCGTTTTTATTTCTAAGCACCAGGGCTTTTTGCTTTTTGTTTTTTTGTTTGCTTGCTTGTTTTGTTTTTTAGGGATGGGGTCTCGCTATGTTGACCAGGTTGGGGTGCAGTGGCTATTCCACTACTGATCAGCAAGGGAGTTTTGACCTGCTCCGTTTCCAACCTGGGTTGGTTCATCCCTCCTTAGGCAACCTGGTGGTCCCCCCCTTCCGAGAGGTCACCATATTGATACCGAACTTAGTGCGGACACCCCATCGGCATAGTGCACTACAGCCCCGAACTCCTGAACTCAACAATCCTCCAGCCTCAGCCTCCTGAGTAGCTGGGACTGCAGGCAGGTACCACCTTGCCCAGCTTTTTTTGCTTTTGTTTTTGAGATGGAGTTTTGCTTTTGTTGCCCAGGCTGGTGTGTAGTGACATGATCTCAGTTCACCGCAACCTCCACCTCCAGGGTGCAAGCAATTCTCCTGCCTCAGCCTCCCGAGTAGCTGGGATTACAGGTGAGCACCACCATGCCCAGCTGATTTTGTATTTTTAGGAGAGACAGTTTCTCCATGTTTGTCAGGCTGGTCTCGAACTCCCGAACTCAGGTGATCCACCTGCCTCAGCCTCCCAAAGTTCTGGGATTACAGGCATGAGCCACCGTCCCTGGCCTGCTTTTTGTTTTAAAATATATTATCAGATTTTTTTTTTCAGTCATGCATGCAAACAGTTAAAAAAAAAAAATCAAAACCTACAGAAACAGGCCAGGCATGGTGGCTCACACCTGTAATCCCAGCACTTTGGGAAGCCGAAGGCAGGCAGGTCACAAGGTCAGGAGTTCGAGACTGGCCTGGCCAACATGGTGAAACCCCATCTCTACTAAAAATACAAAACAAAATTAGCCAGGCATGGTGGCACATGCTTATAATCCCAGCTACTCAGGAGGCTGAGGCAGGAGAATAACTTGAACCCAGGAGGTGGAGGTTGCAGTGAGCCAAGATCACGCCACCCCACTTCAGCCTAGGTGACAGAGCAAGACTGTCTGGGGCAGGGCAGGGGGCAAGGAACCTACAGGAACAGACAATAGGAAGGAAGCCTGCAGACCACCCTGCCCTCACTGCAAAGTTGTTCCTGCAGACACAGGCACTTTGCGGTGGATTGACCCCGTCGCACTCAGGCAGGTGTAAGCACACCACGTGCGCGTCTGCACTTAGCTTCCTTTGTTTTAACAGTAGACCGTGCAGCCAGCTACCCTTACTCCTGTGCGCTGCTGCTCATGAGATCCTTCCTTTCTCAAGGATCTAGAGCTAGAGGGGTCCTCAGAAACCTGTTCTTCCAGGGATGCCCAAATGGGGCCTCAGGTGGGGGTGCCTGCCTGGCTGTGTCCAAGTCACCTGGGACAACGAGGCCACACCCCCGGTGCAGAGATTTGTGGAGGGCACCAGGGATCATTCCTATGTCTCTTTAAAGCTTCCCAGCCTGGGAATTCTGCAAGTCTCCCACTCTGCCACATTTTGTCTACTCCCCTCTTGTGACAAATAAGGAAACTGAGGCTCAGAGAGGGGAAATGATTTGACCTGGGTCACACAGGAAGTTAGTGGCAGGGAAAGGCCCAGAAGAGCCCCAAGTGCCTGACTCCCAGCGGGTGCAGTGCATCTCCCACTGCGCCAGGTCTTGGGGCCCGTATCAGTTTCCTGAGGCTACCATAACTAACTACCACAAATGGTATGGCTTAAAGCAATAGATGTCTCTCCTCTCACAGTTCAGGAGGCCAGGAGTCTGAAATCTAGGTGCTGGCAGGGCCATGTCGCTCTGAGGGTCCCAGGAAAATCCTTCCTTGCCTCAACCAGCGTCTGGTGGCTGCAGGACGTCTGGCCCTGCTCACCTGTCTCTGCCTCTGGCATCACATGGCCTTCTTCCCTGTGCCTCTCTCCTCTTCTTGTAAGGACTCTCATCACTGGATTTAGAGCCATCCCTAAATCTAAGATGCCTTTACCTTGAGATTCTTTTTTTTTTTCTGAAATGGAACTTCACTCTCGTTGCCCAGGCTGGAGTGCAATGGTGCAGTCTTGGCTCACTGCAACCTCTGAATCCCGGGTTCAAGCGATTCTCCTGCCTCGGCCTCCCGAGTAGCTGGGATGACAGACATGCATCACCACGCCCGGTTAAGTATGTATTTTTAGTAGAGACAGGGTTTCTCCACGTTGATCAGGCTGGTCTCAAACTCCCGACCTCAGATGATCCACCTGCCTCGGCCTTCCAAAGTACTGAGATTACAGGCGTGAACCACCACACCCGGCTGAGATTCTTAACTAATTACATCTGCAAAGACTCTGTTTCCAAAAAAAGTCACATTCTGAGGTTTCAGGTCGACATGAATTTGGGAGGGGGGACCAAAATTATTTTACCTACCACAGAGCCCTTCCTTCATAAACAGTTCCCGGGGACAGACTGGCTTGTTTCCAGGCTCCCAGACTCCAGCCTCTGAGATTCTTGGCAGCCTTAAACTTTGGAGGCCAGTGGACCCAGAAGGTCAGCTTCAGGCTAGGGGTTACACATCCAAGTTGCAGGACATAGCGACCCAGGCCCTCTTTGCATGCGGGTGTGCCCCTCCCCAGCTGCCGTGAGTGGGGTCTGCTCAGAGCTGAGTGCTTCTGCTGAGAATGGCCCTGGCCCCCTGGCTACCTGGCCAGGAATTCTGGGTGCTTCTAGACAAAGGCAATGATTGAATAATACTACGGTACAAAATGCTCATCTTGTCTCAAGGTGGGACAAATTCTATGGATCCACTCTGCTCCAGAGCTCCCCATGGGATCAGGCTGAGGCTACAAACCTACATGTTTGCCTAGCCGCCTCCCTACCTTTTCCTTACAAGCTTCACCCGAGAGCCCACCCTTGAAAAGTCACTTGCACAAGAAGCCCCACCTCAAATTCTGCTTCTAGGTGACTCAGCCTAAAAGAGTGGGGGAGTTAAGCCCTGTGTAACAGGTAGAGGAACCAGAGATGAGGGCTCTCCTTCCTGAGTCAGCAACCCTCCCAGCCCTCCTCCTCATTCAGCCCTCAATCTGCAAGTCTAGAAAGCAAGTGTTAATTTGGTGAGCACAATCCTCCTTGTACTCTTCAAAGCTTCCCAGCTTGGGAAGCAACATAGGAGAAGTCCAAACCCACTTCCAAAGACAGTCCTTCAAGTATTTAAGGAGCGCTGTCATGTTCCTTTTTACTAATACAGAATATGTTCGACTGCATGAAGCAGAAACCATACAACCGTGGCTTTGTGAAAAGGCAGAGACAGACATTTCTCACCTTACAGTATGGCTGGGGCCGGGCAGGCTGGAGCTGCTGTGACAGCTCTATGAGGTCCTGAGTGTCTTCATTTCTTTTCCTCTTTCTGCTCTACCATCCTTTTTTTTAAGTTATTTTTTAAATTTGTATTTATTTAGTTATTATTTGTTTTTGAGATTGAGTCTCCCTCTGTGGCCCAGGCTGGAGTGCAGTGGCGCAATCTCAGCTCACTGCAATCTCCGCCTTCCGGGTTCAAGCGATTCTTTAGCCTCAGCCTCCCAAGTAGCTAGGATTACAGGCATGCGCCACCACATCCAGCTAATTTTTGTATTTTTTAGTAGAGACAGGGTTTCACCATGTTGGCCAGGCTGGTCTCAAACTCCTGACCTCAGGTGATCTGTCTGCCTCAGCCTCCCAAAATGCTGGGATTACAGGGGTGAGCCACCAGGCCTGGCTCTACCATCCTTAATATGTAACTTTCATCCTCATTGTTGCCTCGCAGTTACGAAGTAGGTGCTCCACCTTCAAACTCCAATCCACACCCCAAGCAGGAAGGAAAAAAGGAAAGCAACAGGAAATCAAATGTTCCCGGAAATACCCAGCAGACTTCTGCTTATGTCATATAGGCCGGAAGTGTGGCCCATGGTCTCCCCAGGTTGCAAAGGAGTATACTGTATCTTTTGTTTATTTGTTTAAAGCTGAATACATTTCAAATAAAATGATGATGCTATTGGTAAACAAGAAAGGGAAAATGGCCGGGCACGGTGGCTCACGCGTGTAATCTCAGCAATTTGGGAGGCTGAGGCGGGTGGATCACGAGGTCAAGAGATGGATGGAGATCCAGGCCAACGTGGTAAAACCCTGTCTCTACTGAAAATACAAAAATTAGCCGGGTGTATTGGCGCGCACCTGTAGTCCCAGCTACTCGGGAGGCTGAGGCAGGAGAACCCCTTGAACCCGGGAGGCGCAGGTTGCAGTGAGCTGAGATCGTGCCACTGCACTCCAGCCTGGTGACAGAGCAAGACTCCATCTCAAAAAAAAAAAAAGAAAGAAAGGGAAATGGGTATTGGGTAAGCAACTAGCAGTTGCTTCAGAAGCTTTTTCCAGACAAAGTTCATTTATGGAGAGGCAGCACTGGAGGAAGGCTGAAGCCTGGACTTGGGGAAAGGGGTGTCAGACCCCCAACTTCAAGTCCAGGCTCACCACTTCCTTACCTGTGTGACTTCAGGAGACATTCTTGAGCTCTTTGAGGTCCTCTCTGCTCATCTGTTTAATGAAGATAAATGCACTTTCTCCAGGGCTTCTGGGATGATTAGAGCACCTGTATGCAAATGCCTTAACATTTTAGACAGGCAACAAATGTTAACTCTTCTCTTACTTCCTGTAATTGCTAAGCATGTGACATTTTTCTAGTCCTTTCCTCTTGAACATGCTCCCAGGTTCTGTTCTAATATATCTTTCTGTTTTGGGTTTTTTTTTTTTTTTTTTTTTTTCTGAGACAGAGTTTTGCTCTATTGCCCAGGCTGGAGTGCAGTGGTGCAATCTCAGCTCACTGGAACCTCTGCCTCCCAGGTTCTAGCGATTCTCCTGCCTCAGCCTCCTGAGTAGCTGGATTACAGGCACTCGCCACCACACCCAGCTAACTTTTTATATTTTTAGTAGAGATGGGGTTTTATCATGTTGGCCAGGCTGGTCTCTAACTCCAGATCTCAGGTGATTGGCCCACCTCGACCCCCCAAAGTTCAGGGATTACAGGCTTGAGCCACCGCCCCCAGCCTCTAATGTCTCTTTCTAAATGTAACCCCAGGATGGAACACAAAACTCCCCTGTGTTTTGCAGAGTGGAAGACAATGGGCCCTTATTCTGGGCACTGTACTTCCCACTCGCATTGCCTAGATAGCTGCTTTTGGAGGGCTTGTGAGCCCAGATTGTAGCAGGTAAGGGGAACCTCACACTCACTTCTCCTCCTCTTTGGGCTCTTGGCCTGTTGAGAATAGACAGAAGGAGCTAAGTAGGAACCTGCACACAAAGTCAGGCTTTATTACTGCACAGCTGAATGCAGAATTGTCTTCCTTCCTCAAATCTAGTCCTTGCACAACTCTGACAAATCTTCCAATTGCAGCTGGAGAAATTAGAACCAGGATGTAAGGACCCACCTGAACCTGCCAGCAGAAGGCCTGCTCTGTCTGCTTAATCCAGGACAGCTGGAAGTAGAGCCCCAGCTGCACGTCCCGCCTCCACCAGCACAGGTGGGCAGTTCCCCGCTCCCCGCCACCACCCCGCAGGAGTGCTGTGCGCTCCCCAGGCTTTCCCATCAGATAAGTGGCTTTGCTCGCAGCAGAAGATGAGTGAGGAGGGTGGCGAAGGAGGCCATGGTAGGCTAAACGGTGCCTGCCACCCAGAAGGCTACACCCTTGCCCCCAGCACCTGTGGATACGTTACCCTATGAGGCAAAAGCAACTTTGCTGTTGCAATTAAGTCAAGGACCTTGAGATGGGGAGATTATTCCCCCATCATCCAGGTGAGCTCAATGTAATCACAAGGGCCTTTATAAGAGACTAGACGGTCTAAAGTGGAAGAAGGAGACAGGACAATGGAAGCAGAGGTGGAGTGATAAGCTTTGAAGACGGAAGAAGAGGCCACAAGCCAAGGAATGCAGGCGGCCTCTAGGAGCTGGAAAAGGCAAGGAAACAGATTCTCCTGGGCTAAACAGACTCTCTCCTTTGATTTTAGCCCCAAAAGACCTTGGATGTCTAATGTTCAGAACTATAAGATAATAAGTTTGTGTTGTTTTAGCCACCAAGTTTGTGGTAACTTGGTAGGAAACTAAAATGGGGCTGAAAAGAGAAAGGACCGTGAGAAAAGTAGAAAGAAGAAATCCTCCCAACGATGTTGCATTTGCAGTTGCCCAAGATCCCGGGGGTTCCCGGGAGCTCCAGGTATGTCCTTCCCACTCGCTCTGCCCCCAGCTGTTTTCTCCATCCTTGGAGGTTCAGCTCAAATGTGACTTCCCTCGTGTTGCCTTTCCTCGGCTAAGCTAACCTGGCAGAGTTCCTTACCCCTTGCCCTGGTGCACAGGACACTCTATGGCACTGTTCTGGACGGCCCACCTTGGTACTGTAGTTCTCTGTCGTAGTCCTTCATTAGAGGAGGAGCTCCTTGGGGATTGGAGCTATAGTCATTTCTCCTAACAGTGTGTTAGACTGAGTGGAATTAAGTCAAGCCCTCCACATCTTAGACTTGCACTACTGAGTGTCTCTGATTTCATTTCAACCCTGCCCTGCCTTTCAAAACTCATTACCCAAAACGGAAGCTTTCCCGCAGCCGGGCAAGGTGGCTCATGCCTATAATCCCAGCACTTTGGGAGGCCGAGGAGGGCAGGTCACGAGGTCAGGAGATCGAGACCATCCTGGCCGACATGGTGAAACCCCATCTCTACTAAAATACAAAAAATTAACCAGGCGTAGTGGCAGGCGCCTATAGTCCCAGCTACATGGGAGGCTGAGGCAGGAGAATCACTTGAACCCGGGAGGCGGAGGTTGCAGTGAGCTGAGATTGAGCCAATGCACTCCAGCCTGGGTGACAGAGCAAGACTCTGTCTCAAAAAAACAGAAAAACAATAACAAAAACAAAGCTTTCCCTCTCTTTTAGTGTCCTCTCTTGGCCATCAATGTAAATGTCACTATGGATAACTAGTATTTTATTTGCACACCTACAATAGAAGTCTTTTCCCCAAAATGTTTTGAATCTGGACCAAGAGGTTCCAGCCTAGGCTGAAGGCTCCCCTGAATGGAAGAATGTAAGCCCAGCCACTGTTATTTCCACAGGGTATTTTCTACCCTAAGTTCTGAACATCCCAGAAAGCAGATGGGTGGCAGAAGCAGGAGGAGGAGGGCAGAGAGGAGAGGGAGAACTTCCTGTGCTCCCACAAGGCCCTGGTTTAGTTCATCCCTGAGGCCTGGTGGCAGCTATGCCCTGGAATTCCTGAGATGCCTCTGGGGTCTTTCCAGAAGATTCCTGTTTTGCTTAGCCCAGCCAGAGCTGATTTCCATCACTTGCAACCAAAGAAGTCCTAAAAAATTTGGAATAAGCTAACCCAAGCCAAGAACAGAGTGCTGGCACATTACATACATGGTGTGTTCCCAAACCAAATATGGTAAAGCCATACCCAGAGGTCACGAGTGTGGCCACCCTGTTGATGCAGAACACTGTAGAATATCCGGAAGGAGGAAAGGGGCCTATTGTTCTATTTGCCTGGCCGAGGGCAGGGGCCAGGAGGAGGGAGGAGGGCAAGATGGAGTATGAACGCCAAATCATGGGGTGGCACAAAGCGCAGGGTATGGCCAGGAATGGGAACAGAGAGGCACAGAAGCCAAAGATGCCATGATTCAATGCCCGGAGAGAAGAGGCACAAACCACAGGACTGGGCCAGGGTCCAACCAGAGGAGGAAGCCGCCCTTGGAGTGACAGAGCTCTGTTAAATGTCCTAGGGCAGGATCTGTTCTTTGTGCATGAACACCTCTCTTGAAGGCCCAGAATCCCGGCCACTGGCACCGCCCACCTTGATAGAGCCACTGAGTCACGAGTCCAGTTCCTGAGCCCCAGTCAAACCTCAGTCAGGACCACAAAGCTCATGCATTTGACTCATGGGGTAGTCTATGGCGCTGGATTCTGTACCTCTTTACTCTTCATTTAGAAGCAGTCTTAGCAAGTTTGAATAACTAGTTTCCCATGCCATGATACATTAGAAATGAGGAGAGTTTCTTTCATTCTTTTTTTCTTTCTTTTGCTGTTTCTTTCTTTCTCCTTTTCTCTCTTTTTCTAAAATCTCTTCTTTCTTTCTCTCTTTCATTCTTTTTATTCTAAAAAAAAAAAAAAAAAAAAAAAAAAGAAATGGGGAGAGATGGCTGGGCACAGTGGCTCACACCTGTAATCCCAACACTTTAGGAGGCTGAGGTAGGTGGATCACCTGAGGTCAGGAGTTTGAGACCAGCCTGGCCAACGTGGTGAAACCCCATCTCTACTAAAAATACAAAAATTAGCCAGGCATGGTTGCGGGCACCTGTAATCTCAGCTACTCAGGAGGCTGAGGCAGGAGAATTGCTTGAACCTGGGAGGCGGAGGTTGCAGTGAGCCGAGATCATGCCACTGCACTCCAGCCTGGGCAAGAGAGTGAGACTCTGCCTCAAAAAGAAAGAAAGAAAGGAAGAAAGAAATGGGGAGAGATGGCTGGGTACAGTGGCTCACGCCTGTAATCCCAACACTTTGAGAGACTAAGGTGGGTAGATGACCTGAGGTCAGGAGTTCGAGACCAGCCTGGCCAACATGGCAAAACCCTGTCTCTACTAAAAATACAAAAAGTAGCCAATGTAGTGGCAGGTGCCTGTAATCCCAGCTACTCTGGAGGCCGAGGCAGGAGGCTTGAGCCCAGGAGGCAGAGGTTGCCTTTATGAGACTCTGTAAAAAAGAAGTAAAAAAGGAAACAAGGAAAGAAAAATACAAGGAAGGAAAGAAAGAAAAAACAAGGAAGGAGAGAAAAATGGAGAGCGATGCTATTAAGGAATTACCATCACAGCAACCAGAACTGATACGCTACAGCAGCACTTCTCGGCCCCAGCCCTGATGACACTTGGGGCCAGCTCCCTCTTCATTGTGGGGTCTGTCCTGTGACTTGCAGGGGGGTTACAAGCATCTCTGGCTTTGACCTACTTGATGCCAGTAGCACCTTCTCTATTTGTGTCAACCAAAAATGTCTCAGATATTGCTACATGTCCTTGAAGGACAAAATCTCCCAGCATGTGAACCACTGTGCTGTGGGAAGAGAGTAAGAAGCAGTTACAGGGTCCTCCCACTCCTGATGGCTCCTGGTGCTTCTGCCATACTGATAAATAGTCCCCAAGAAGCAGCAGGATGGTGCTGACCAGCCCATCTAAGAAGACCGTGACTCAGAAAGCGTGGGAAGTGTATGCTCGAAGGGTGACAGCGCTTCCCTGGGGAGTGTCAGAAGACGGGATGTTTTCTTCTCTTGACATATTTTGACAGTGCCTGGCACACGGTAGACCCTCCGTAAATATTTGAATATTTGTTAAATTATAGGCTAGGCGCAGTGGTTCACGGCTATAATCTCAGCATTTTGGGAGGTTGAGGAGGGTGGATCACAAGGTCAGAAGTTCAAGACCAGCCTGAACTGGTCTTGAATCCCATCTCTACTAAAACTTCAAAAATTAGCCGGGCGTGGTGGCAGGCGCCTGTAATCCCAGCTACTCAGGAGGCTGAGGCAGAGAATTGCTTGAACCCAGGAGGCAGAGGTTGGAGTGAGCCAAGATCGCACCACCACACTCTGGCCTGAGCGATGGAGCAAGACTCTGTCTGAAAAAAAAAAAAAAAAAAATTAGATTATAAAGGTTTCTAGGCTGACTGTACTGGTTTTGGACTTGGAGGGTGATGGATGTTTAAGCCTTTTTTTTTTTTCTCAGACAAAGTCTTGCTCCGTCACCCAGGCTAAAGTGCCTTGGCACAATCACAGCTCGTAGCAGCCTCTACTTCCTGGGCTCAAGTGATCCTCCCCTCCCAACCTCCCAAGTAGCTGAGACCACAGGTCTTGGCCACCGTGCCCACATAATTTATTTTTTATTTTTTGTAGAGAGGGAGTCTCACCATGTTGCCCAGGCTGGTCTCAAACTCCTGGCCTCAAGCAATCTTCCCACCTTGGCTTCCCAAAGTGTTAGGATAACAGGTGTGAGCCATCACACCCGGCCTTTTCTGATGAGATTTTCTCCATTCTTCAAAGCCCATCTCCATTCCTGCTTCCTTCCCAAAGCCAGCCCTGAGTCCTCTCTCTCATGACCTCTTTCCGCCCCTCACCAGCACTCTGACCTGCTCGGCTTCTTGTGCAGGTCAAGAGGAGGCAAGAATCTCTGTATGCCACTCAGAGTGTGCACCAGGTGCAGTCAGATAACCAGGGTGTCACAGGGTAGAGGTCTCTGTCTCATTTCTTTTTTCTAAGTTTTTTTAGAGACAAGGTCTCACTGTGTTGCCCAGGCTAGCTCAAACTCCTGGCCTCAGGCAATCCTTCAGCCTCAGCCTCCTGAGTATTCGGGACAGAAGGTGCACACCATTGCACCAGGCTTCTCTCTCATTTCTGGTTTGCAGTGTGAGCCCCTTTCTCTTTCACTGCTCAAGGGGTAAAGAAAATTGAGATCTAGCTGGGTACAGTGGCTCATGACTGTAATCCCAGCACTTTGGGAGGCCTAGGCAGGCGGATCACGAAGTCAGGAGTTCAAGACC
Organism: Plecturocebus donacophilus; assembly: GCA_004027715.1. Taxonomy (NCBI): domain Eukaryota; kingdom Metazoa; phylum Chordata; class Mammalia; order Primates; family Pitheciidae; genus Plecturocebus; species Plecturocebus donacophilus. The sequence continues at coordinate 35,575 of PVKP010020515.1, forward strand.
AGCACGACCAATGTTGTGAAACCCCGTCTCTACTAATAATACAAAATTAGCTGGGCATGGTGGCACGCACCGGTAGTCCCAGCTGCTTGGGAGGCTGAGGCAAGAGAATCGCTTGAACCCGGGAGGCAGAGGTTGTGGTGAGCTAAGATTGCACCACTGCACTCCAGCCAGACTCCATCTCAAAAAAAGAAAAAATTGAGATCTGACCTATGGGGCCATAATTAGGAAAGAAAAAAAAAAAGCACTGCTGTCTGGCAGCTGGGGTCTCTCCAAACATATTCTCTTTTTTCGCAGAACAACATGACGAAAAACATAAGCCGAGTCAGAGTAACTGCCGTCTGGCAGAGGCACAGGGTAGGTGCGTGCATGCACCCATGTGTGTGAATGTGTGAGCAGATAGGATGGGCCTGCTGGAGAGTGAGTGAGAGCGCGTGGGAGGGTGCATGAGGAAATGCGTGTGTGCATGCTTGCGCACACAAGCTCTATATACGAGGTTTCTGCTTGGGGTTATTCAGGGTCTGCATTCCAGTTGCTGGAAGCAGTTCCTCAGCTGAGCGGCCTCTTTTGTAATCAGGGGCGTGGGTCTGAGCATTTCCTTTTGCAGAAGAAATGGGCACTGTGATGAGTCACGCCAGTGGCTGGACAGAGGGGAGGCTTGGCTGAAGAAGCAAGGCTTCCTGAGCTGGTCCAGTGCAGCCATGGTCAGACCTTCGCAGAGACAGCCCCAGAAAGAGTGACGCGTGGCAGGTGTGGGTGGCTCCTGGAGCACAGCCCCTGTCCAGGAGGGTCACATCTCTGGACATCAAGGTGGGCGTACACAGCTTGGCATACACCCAGGGACCTGGGCACGCCTTCACACTCACCTTGGAAGAGGTGGGTGAGCAGCCAGTTCCTGGCCCGGGAACATTTGAATCATGGGAATTCCCAAGGGCTCTATCCTAGGAGAGCTGATCTGAAATCCAGACTCAGCCTGGAAAGAAATTGGCCCGAGTCATCCTAGTCTGGTCACCACTAGGTGCTAGTTCCCAGTCCTGCGTCCAGGACAAGCACTCATTCCCACGCTCCTGCTGGGAACCAGGAGAGAGACTTACACACCAGGAGAGAGAAGGACAGTTAGGGGAAAACCCTGGGGTGGCCTTTCAGAGTGGCCGGGACGAACCAAGAACTCACCAACAAGCTGAAGAAGGCACAGCAGAGAAGCTGGTGAAGACTCACATTGAGAAAACACTTAGGGGGACATGTTACCAGCACTGTGCCAAGCGCTGCGTCATCCACCCACTCAGGGATCTTCAAAGCAATGTCCAAGGGTACTGGGGCATTAGGCTGCTCAGCGGGCAGATGAGCAAACCGAGGCCCAGAGAGCAGAAGTGACCTTCCCGTTAGCACACAGCTATTAAGTGCAGAGCTGAGATTCAAGCAAAGTCAAGACTGAGGTACAAAATGTCTAGCAATCAGTAGGCTGGTGAAGTAAACACTGGTTTATTTATGGAATACTGGCAGCCATTGACATTTCTTGGTAGAAGAATAGTTAAGGCCTGGAAAAATGTTCAAGATAGGTAAATGAGCGGGGAAAAAAAGCAGGTACAAAACGTATGCACAGGGGTTATTAAAACATAAAATACGGGCCGGGCACAGTGGCTCATGCCGGTAATCCCAGCACTTTGGGAGGCCAAGGCAGGGGGATCACCCACGGTCAGGAGTTTAAGACCAGCTGGGCAATATGGTGAAACCCATCTCTACTAAAAATACAAAAGTTAGGTGTGTTGGTGCATGACTGTAATCCCAGCTACTTGGGAGGCTGAGGCAGGAGAATTGTTTGAACCGGGGAGGCGGAAGTTGCAGTGAGCCAAGATTGCACCATTGCAATCCAGCCTGGGCAACAGAGCGAGACTTTGTCTCAAAAAAACAATAAAAGATAAAACATAAAATATGGAGGTATGATTTCCAAGAAAAACTCAGAGTATTAGCAGGGCTTTCTCTGAATAATAGGAGTAGATGTGAGTTCTACTCTGCGGCTTTGTTCCTTTTTCTTACAATGATCATTTTGTAACAAGGATAGACCTGACTTGGAAGGGCCCAGGCTGTGCTTCGCTTGGGGAAGGTGGTGTTTTGGTGGGGGGGTGATGAGGGGCTCACGGCTGGCTCTGTGAATGATGGCTGAGCAGGTAGGAGGGTGTGGTGAGAAGCAATGCCTTTCCTAGGAACACTTTCATCTTTTTTATCTTTTTTCTTTTTTGAGACAGGATATCGCCCTTGTTGTCCAGGCTGGCACAATCATGGCTCACCAAAACCTCTGCCTACCGGTTCAAGTGATTCTTCCATCTCAGCCTCCCAAGTAGCTGGGGCTATAGGCATACACCACGACACCAGGCTGATTTTGTATTTTTAGTAGAGAGGGGGTTTCACCATGTTGGTCAGGCTGGTCTCGACCCCCTAACCTCAAGTGATCCACCAACCTTGGCCTCCCAAAGTGCTGGGATTACAGGTGTGAGCCACCACACCTGGCACAACATCCATCTTCTTTCCTTTTTCACTTGTATCTCTTTTTTTTTTTTTTGAGACAGAATCTCGCTCTGTCACCCAATCTAGAGTGCAATGGTACAATCATGGCTCACTGTAGTCTTGACCTCCTGGGCTCAAGCAGTCCTCCCGCCTCAGCCTCCCAAAGTACTGGGATTACAGGCATGAGCCACCACACTCGGTCGTCTTTTTCCTGGACTCGATAGCAGGCAGGAGAGGCTGGGTACCCTGGCTGGCTCTCTGAGTCCACACATGATTGAGTTCCACCAGTCTGGGCCTGTCCTTGCAGTGCTGGGAGTACCAGCCTGCTGGGGGCAGGCAAAGGTAGGGAGGGGACAGAATTGGACCAGATGTGTCCTGGACGTGCACAGAGAGGGTGCAGATAGCTGTGACAGGGGCTTAAATGTGTGTGTGTGAGCCAAATTTAGAGGGGAAGGTGCCCTGCTTAAAAATAATGAGAGTGGGCTGGGTGCAGTGGCTCACACCTGTAATCCCAGCACTTTGGGAGGCCAATGCAAGCGGATTACTTGAGGCCAGGAGTTTGAAACCAGCCTGGCCAATATGGCAAAACCCCATCTCTACTAAAAAAAAAGAAAGAAACAAAAAATTAGCTAGGCAAGATGACGTGTGCCTAAAGTCACAGCTACCTGGTGGCTGAGGCACAAGAATCACTTGAACCCAGGAGGTGGAGGTTTCAGTGAGCCGAGATTGCACCACTGCCCTCCAGTCTGGGAAACAGAGCAAGATTTGGTCTTAAAACAAGAGTGGCAATATGAGTCCAGTCATCTAGAACTGTCTCAACCCCTTGAGACCCAATGATACTCCCTTTAAAATTGATATTTAAATATTTTGCAAGCAACCTCAAAGTAAATGTGTTGATAATATAACCTATCTACTGACATAATATTTTTAATTGGCCAAGCACCATGGCTCATCCCTGTCATCCCAGCACTTTGGAAGGCTGAGGCAGGTGGATCACCTGAGATCAGGAGTTCGAGACCAGCCAGGCCAACATGGTGAAACCCTGTCTCTACTAAAAATATGAAAAATTAGCCAGGTGTGGTGGTGAGCACCTGTAATCCCAGCTACTTGGGAGGTTGAGGCAGGAGAATCACTTGAACCTGGGAGGTGGAGGTTTCAGTGAGCCAAGATGGCACCATTGCCCTCTAGCCTGGGCAACAAGAGTGAAATTCCATTTCAAATATGTAATTTTTCAAAAAACATAACTATATCATAAAGGGAAAAAATTAAAATGAAACAACAGGTATTTCAATATGTAAATGGTCATTAATGACTGCATTCTGTATGTAAATGCTTAGGCATGACTGCTTAAGAAGGCAACATTGCCACCACCACCAATGCTCATAAAATCACACACATTTCCAAAATTCCCCTGAGAACCACTGATTAAAATAACGAAAGCTGGCCGGGCGTGGTGGCTCATGCCTATAATCCCAGCATTTTGGGAGGCCAAGATGGGCGGATCACCTGAGGTCAGGAGTTCAAGACCAGCCTGGCCAACATGGAGAAACCCCATCTCTACTAAAAATACAAAAAAATTATGCTTTCTATGGGCCAGTGTTCTAGTGGCCAGGGCACATGAATGGCATGGGCATAGCAGGAGGCAGGTGGCTTGTGTGGAGAGCATGTGAAATGGGTCAGGGTGGCCATGTACACATAATAGATCAAAGCTGTGATCCTGTGGTGAGGAGGCGCAGCTGCCTTTCCTCTGGGCTTCTCTCTTGACATCACATCCTGCCTTGGATGAGGAGCCCAATGAAGACAGCACCTAGAGATGATTTGGGTTGAGGACCCCACGTTGGTAAGAATTCACCAGGCTTTTCACTGCTCACTTCCTCCCCGGGAGGTGAGCTTGACATTCAGACCGTCAGATGAATCACATAGACCACACGTGGAGACGCATCTCCTTGTACTGTAATCTCCATGCATTCTTTTTTCTTTTTGAGACAGAATCTCGCACTGTCACCCAGGCTAGAGTGCAATGGAGCATCTCAGCTCACTGCAACCTCTGCCTCCTGGGTTCAAGCGATTCTCCTGGCTCAGCCTCCTGAGTAGCTGGGATTACAGCTGCCCGCCACCGTGCCCGGTTAATTTTGTATATTTTTGGTAGAGATGGGGGTTTCACCAGATTGGCCAGACTGGTCTTGAACTCCTGACCTCATGATTCACCCACCTCAGCCTCCAAAAGTGCTGAGATTACAGGCCTGAGCCACTGTGCCTGGCCGATCTCCATGCATTCTTAGCCTGTCCCCCAGCCACACCTTCTCAAATCCTGACAGCCATTTGCAGTCTTTTTGGCCTCCACTGGCAGAGGAAGGGTGAGAGGGCTCCCTGCCCATGACCCTGAGGAGGGTAAGGAGTGGCCTAGACACCTTGGGGTGATCAATAAGGAGCCTCCTGAAATACCCTCCTCACCTCCTGGCTGTCTGCTGAGCCACTCTGGGGGAAGCAGGGATTCTCAGACAACCCTTTGGCCAGGCAACTAGGATCTTGACTGGAATAATTAGACACAGAGCCGCCAGTGATGTCATGGCTCC
>PVKP010020516.1:0-40652 GCA_004027715.1 Plecturocebus donacophilus
GGCAGGACCGTGGTCCCTGGGTCCCTTGTCTGGTGTTGTTTCTGTCTCTGCTTTAGTTCTCTGTACTGTGTCTGCAGGGCACTGGTGGTGAGGGTTGGTTTGGAGCCTTTGCCTCCCTGGCTGTCTGGACGTGGAACTTGCTGGACTTTGGGATTTTTCTGTCAGCTATTGATAGGAGCAGAGGACCTGTAGTGTTTTGTGGCAGAGGCCACCACGGAAGCGATCCAACTCTAAGCACAGAGTCAGCTGCCGCCTGAGGTGACATGGATGGAGTCTGTGTTGTTCTGTGTGTCTCTTCTTTTCCTTTTAAACAAAGTTTCCCCCACCACATAGGTTTTCAGCCAGCTCGTCTACTCTAAAGTGCTGGGAAGTTCTCATTTCCCTATCTGCAGTGGCTGTAAGAGATCTGGAGCCTCAGACTCCCAAGTAGCTGGGACCACAGGCGCGTGCCACCACGCCCAGCTACTTTTTGTATTCTTAGTAGAGACTGGGTTTCACCATATTGGCCAGGATGGTCTAGATGTCTTGACCTTGTGATCCGCCCACCTCGGCCTCCCAAAGTGCTGAGATTACAGGCGTGAGCCACTGCTCCTGGTCTCAGTTCTCATTTTATCCTAGCCTAGCAGTACCTGGGAGAGAATGACTCTGAATTAATCATAGTAAAATCATATTAAATTATATTTCACTAACTTAGAATTGGGGATCATTTGGCAATTAAAGGCAGAAATGTGTCTTTCCTCTCCTCGAAGAACAGTAATGACGGGATCACAGAGATCATATTGCCTGTTGCTTAAAAAAGAGATCAAACAGTTTTCAGACTCTTTGGAAGTGTTGGCTTGTTTGCAAATAAATAATAGAGAATTACTCTTAATGTGCCTTTCCCCAACTCCACTTTCTAGAGTTTCGATGGAATAACTATGTGTAACGTCAAAGTCAGGAAGTTGATCTCTTAAATATTTTCTGTAAGCCTTCTTTTGCATTTTGATGAAGCATTAAGAGCTCCTCTTGGGTTCAGGGGGAGATGGTAAGCACTAACCACTGGCACTTCCCACGACACTGACCCTATTGCAGGGTTGGGGATATTGTAGGGTGGTTACAGTTCGTTCCTTTTCTTCCGTTTAGAATTTTTATTGAAATGATTTTATGTGGCTGGCCATAGTGGCTCACACCTGTAATCCCAGCATTTTGGGAGGCCGAGGCAGGAGGATCATTTGAGGCTAGGAGTTCAAGACCAGCCTTGCCAACATGGTGAAACCTCATCTCTATGAAAAGTACAAAAATTAGCCAGTCATGGTGGTGGATGCCTATAATTCCAGCTACTCTGTATTTTTAGTACAGACAGGGTTTCTCCATGTTGGTCAGGCTGGTCTTGAACTCCCGACCTCAGGTGACCCGCCCACCTCAGCCTCTCAAAATGCTGGGATTACAGGTGTGAGCCACCATGCCCTGCCTTAATATTCTTGTAAAAGTATATAAATAAAGGATTTAAACTAAGAATAAATAAATTTCAGTCCATTCTCTATCTAAATACATTATTAATTGGTATAGTTCAAATGAAAGAGGTTTTTCTATAGAGTGAAATATTTTGCTCCTTGGGAATTAATTAGCCAGACTCCTTGTTTCCTTTCCATGGTGCCGGGTCTGATCAGTCCCACTGGACATTAGGCAAAGTGAGTGATGAAGACTTCTCAGCTTCCCCTCCCTTTCTGTGGCTTCTGTCTCTTGCACACACAGTAACTGTGTGTCCCATCAGCAGTATAAAAGTGTTCCCTGTTCACTGCATCCACGGCAACATCTACTGTATTTTGATTTTGAAATCAGGTAGTGTGATGCCTCCAGACTTGTTCTTTTTACTTAATCTCGCTCTGGCTATGCAGGGTCTTTCTGCTGCTTCCTTTACCCTTTCATTTTGCCCCGCTTGGCTCTCTAACTTGACTCAGTTCCAGTTAAAGTCAGAAACTTCTCCTGCAAACAGACCTTCAGGCTTCTCCAGTGGGGCTGTGTGTTTGAGAAAGGAGGACTCTTTCTCACTTCCACAGCTGGGGCACTTACAGTTTTGGGGGTATCTGCCGGGTCCTGTAGGAGCAGTCTGCTTCCTCTTTTAATAGTCAAGAAAATAGGAGAGAACCCACCAGGGCCAGGTACAGTGACTCATGCCTGTAATCCTAGCACTTTGGGAAGCTAAGGAGGGAGGATTGCTTGAGTCCAGAGGCTTGAGACAGCAACACGGGGAGACTGCGTCTCTAAGCAATAAACACGTAAACAAAGAAAGTCAACTCATACTTTAAGGAATATATGATATTCAGGGTGTGCATAATATTTCAAAACACTAAGAAAATGATCAAACAGGAAAAACAATCAGAAGACATTCAAAGAGGTTTTTTGTTGCTGTTGTTGTTTGGGTTTTGTTTTTTGTTTTTTTTTGCTAACTAGAAATCAGATTTTTACTTTCTCCAAGGTGTTATATTTTACAACTTTAAAATCTTGAGGAAGGTAAGGAATTTCAACATTCTCTCTATAAAAACTGAAATTTGTACAGTGTATAATTAAATTTTTAACATTACAATGGACTTTAGGATAAACAAAATTTCACAAATTTTTTCTTATAGATGCTTACAAAATGCATAATAGATTCCTTACAAAATACATGATAAGTCCCCAAGGCCTCCTTAGGTATCCCAGAAATTGTTGAAAGATTATTTGAAATGAGCTGGATGCCTCCTCTGCATACTTCTCCAGCTTGGATGCCCAATATCGTAGCTTCTGCACTGGAAGATGGTATCCACGCAGCACAGGCAGAGGCAGACAAAAGTGGGCCACACTCTGGGAATGGGCTACTTGTGTTCGCTTTGGATCTGACTCTTGGAAGCTATGTCACTCCTCTCTGGACCACAGTCCATTCTCTCTAAAATAAAGGAGTCAGACTTCTCGTAAACTGTGGTTTTCATTTTCGATCTTCTTTAAACAGTATTGTTAACAAATATAACAAGACTGAATGTGATACCTAATTAACCCAATGTTTTGGGTATGCTTTAAGCAGCCATATAGAACTTTAGACTTATACACTCCATTTGAGGAAGGCTGTTGTTATTTCCATTTTTGAAAATATCAGGCAAAAGTAACAAACTTCTTTACTCTAAAGGCTGCTTGGTAAAGTAATAGGATGAGAGGCTGCCTAAATCTCATCACCATTGTTTTTTCTTTTTAAAAATCAATTAATTCGCCATATGTGGTGGCTCACACCTGTAATCCCAGCACTTTGGAAGGCCGAGTTGGAAGGCCAATTCAAAGGAAAAAAGAAATGAACAGAAACTGTCCCTGAGCCAAGGAAGTGCAGATACAGGAATTATTAGACAAATACTTTAAATACACTATCTTAAACATGGACAAAAATTGAGAGAAAACATAGAAAAAGGACAGAAAGAAACAACCAGGAGAACAAGGTGTCAACAAATAGAGAATATGCAAAAGAAGATATAAAAGGTCAAAAAACATGAAGAAAAGCTCAACGTCACTAATCATCAGAGAAGTGCAAATCAAAACTACAGTGAAATACCATCTCACACCAGTCAGAATGGTTATTATTTAAAAGTCAAGGAACAACAGATGCTGGCAAGGCTGCATTGAAAAGGGAATGCTTATACACTGTTGTTGAGAATGTAAATTGGTTCAGCCACTGTGGAAAGCAATTTGGAGATTTCTCAAAGAGCTGAAAACAGAACTGCCATTGGACCCAGCAATTCCATTACTGGACACACCTCCAAAAGAAAAGAACTCATTCTACCAAAAAGACACATGTACTGTATGTTCATCATAATACACACTAGTGTTGTCAAGACACTAGTATGTTCGTCACAGCACTATTCACAGTAAAGACATGGAATCAACCTAGGTGCCCATCAACAATGGATTGGATAAAGAAAATGTGGTACATATGCACCACGGGATACTATAAAGCCATAAAAAGAATGGAATCATGTCCTTTGCAGCAACACGGATGCGACTGAAAGCCATTGTCCTAAGTGAATTAATGAAGGAAGAGGAAACCAAATACCACATGGTCTCATTTGTAAGTAGGAGCCAAACACTGGGTACTCATGGACATAAAGATGGCAACAACAGACACTGGGGACTACTAGATGGGGAAGGGGGAGCAAGGGTTGAAAAACTATTGGGTACTATGGTCAGTACCTGAGTGAGGGGCTCAGTCATATCCCAAACCTCAGCACCATGAATTATACCTAGGTAACAAACCTGTAATGTACCCTCTGAATCTAAAAAAGAAGTTGAAATTATTGAAAAAACAAAGATCATTAATAAAGAGATAGAAAGTATACAAGTAACCAAACAGAAGTTTTGGAACTGAAAAGAACCAAAGAGAAATTGTGTAGTTAAAAAGTACAATAGGATGAGGCATGGTGGCTCATGCCTGTAAACTTAGCGCCATGGGAGGCCAAAGCGGGAGGATTGCTTGAGGCTAAGAGTTTGCCTTGGCAACATAGCAAGACCCCGTCTATACAAAAAAATTAAAAAACTAACGGCATGGTGGTGCATGCCTGTGGGCCTAGCTACTCAGGAGGCTAAGGCAGGAGGATCACTTGAGCCCAGGAGTTCACAGCTGCAGTGAGTTATAATCACACTGCTGCACTCCAGCCTGGGCGACAGAGCAACACCTTGTCCCTAAAGAAAAAAAAAAAGAAAAGAAAAAAGTACAGTAACTTAAATGAAAACTTTCACAAGTGATGCTTAACAGATTTGAGCAGTAAAAGAAGGAATGAGCAAACCTGAAGATAAAACAATTGAAATTATGAAGTCTAAGCAGCAGAATGTAAAAGAATGAGGAACAAAATCCAAAAGATTTGCGGACATCATCAAGTGTACCAACATATGTATAATGGGAGTCCCAGAAAGAAATAAGAGGGTGAAAGGGGCAGGAAGAGTATCTGAAGAAACAGTGGTCCCAAAGTCCCAGTTTGATAAAAGACATAATGTAACAATTCCAAGAAGCTCCATGAACTTCAAGTATGATAAATTCAAAGAGTCCACAATAGCATTATATTAATAAACTTTTGAAAGCCAGAGACAGAGAGGCTTAAAAGCAGCTAGACAGAAATGATCACTACCTACAAAGGACCTTCCATAAGATCAACAGCCAATTTGTTACCATGGAGGCCAGAAGGCAGTGGGATGATATAAAATGCTGAAAGAAAACAAACTGGCAACCGTGAGCTCTATAAGTGTCAAAACTGACCTGAAGAAATAATGGAGAGACCAGGCACAGTGACTCATGCCTGTAATCCCAGCACTTTGGGAAGCTAAGGCAGGTGGATTGCTTGAGCTTGGGAGTTCAAAACCAGCCTGAGCAACATGACAAAACCCCATTTCTCCAAAAAATACAAAAATTAGCTGGGTGTGGTGGCACAAGCCTGTGGTCTCAACTCGCTGGGAGGCTGAGGCAGGAGGATCACTTGAGTCCTGGAGGTTGAAGCTACAGTGAGTTGTGATTTCACCACTGCCCTCCAGCATGGGTGATAAAGATATCCCATTTTACAAAAAAAATATGTAATAACCTATAGAATCCTTGAAGAACCATCAAACTACTATATAATTATTGCTATTTTTGAAGAAAGCAAAAATACAGGTGTGACAACTATTATGGTTTTTCTCTGCTGTTATCACATCTAAGATTCAAGGCAGAAATTCTTTACTGTCTATTCAACATCATTGGTCAGGCATTCTAGAATGTAGTGGATGTGATAATCCCTTTGTTGTATAGACTCATTAGGTTTCCAGGATCTTTTGTTGTAAGTTCAATGCACCAGTAATAGATTTACTGATATCAAAATGCCAAGATTAAAAAAATGTCTCTTTGCACCCAGATTGTTGTTAGAAACTTCTTTACTGGCTGTGTGCAGTGGCTCACGCCTGTAATCCTAGCACTTTGGGAGGCGAAGGCGGGTGGATCACCTGAGGTCAGGAATTCAAGACCAGCCTGACCAACACGGAGAAACCTTGTCTCTACTAAAAATACAAAATTAGCCAGGCATGGTGGCGGGCGCCTGTAGTCCTAGCTACTCAGGAGGATGAGGCAGGAGAATCCCTTGAACCTGGGAGGCTGAGGTTGCAGTGGGCTGAAATCGCACCACTGCATTCCAGCCTGGGCAACAAGAACGAAACTCTGTCTGAAAAAAAAAGAAACTTTACTGAAGTAATTTTAGAAATCTGTTTCGGGCCTTGGTGAAGAACTCCTTCACTCTTCCTGCAGGTGAAGTAGGGTATGGGTTTTCTTGGGTTTGCCTGGAGGCCAGACACGTGCATCTCCTCAACCTGCTGGCGTTCCCCTTTCTAGCCTAGATCACCTCGGGTTGGGGATCATCCCTTGGCTAGACTAGCCCTGATGTCCCTCTTTTCTCTTTCTTTTTAAGAGTTGGGGGTTTCACTCTGTCACAGAGGTTGTAGTGTAGTGGTGTGAACATAAACTCCTAGGCTCAAGTAATCCTCCTGCCTCAGCCTCCCAAGTAGCTAGGGCTACAGGTGCATGCCACCATACCTAGCTAACATTTAAACTTCTGGGTTCAAATGATCTGCCTCAGTGTCCCAAAGTGCTGGGATTACAGGTGTGAGCCACTGCACCTGACATGTCCTCTCTGGATAGAGCGACACTGCTACCATCAGACCAGCAATAAAACACTGTCAACTCTTTGTCTTTCACTCCCAGATCAACTTTGATTAAAATAATTTTTACCAGCCAGGCACAGTGGCTCATGCCTGTAATCCCAGCACTTTCAGAGGCCAAGGTGGTAGGAGTGTTTGAGCCGGGGAGTTAGACATCAACTTGGCAACATAGTGAGACCCCTGTCTCCACAAAAATAAATAAATAATTAAAAAGAATTATTTCCAAATAATTTAGGAATACCATAAGTATTATTGTGTATCTTGCATAGCATTTGGCATGATCCACAGAGCTAGGCTTTGGTAGACAGAGTTCACCAACAGTTAAATTTATGATAAACATGAAAACACCTCCTGTTCATTGACTTTTACTATGTGGTAGGTTTTATGCCATGTTTTCATACATATTCTTTTAATGTAATCTTCTTGACCATCCTATGAAGGTCTCATTATTATCCACTCTTGTTTTGCAGATGAGAAGACTGGTTTCAGAAAAGTTGAGTGCTGGACTACAAAGGTGTTTGTAAGTTACCGAGCTAGGATTTGATCCCAAGTCTGCCTGACTCCAAATCCTGGGCCCTTAACCATGACATAGGAGTGCCCTCTTGCCTCCTATGATGGTATAAAGGATTGTATCAGAACAGATAATCTGGCATTAAAACCCCTGTGCCTCACTGTTAGTCTAATTTTTCTCTACAGCACCATCTGAAGATTCAACAAGGATAGAAGTCACTGATAAGGTTGAACCTTTCATTGTCTGGCAGATTAGAAACTAGAAGTTCCTACCCACTAGCCTTTCCACACTGTAATGGATTTGGACCCTTCAAGCTTAGTGGGCAGTTTTGAGAATCACATGGGCTACAGGTGAAAACTTACATATTAGAACCTTAATTTAACAGCCAGTTAAGACTTGAGTGTGGTAAAAGATTCATTTATTTATTCAATCAGCAATGTGGTACTACATACTATATTAGAATAAAACTATAGGAATAAAACATAGGCACAAAAAATAGAAGATATTGTGACTATCCTCAATGATACACGTGTTAGGAAGAATGATGAGACTTTCCGGCATGCTTTCAAGCCAAAGGACCGTCATAAATGAAAAAGAAGGTTGGGTCCTTGTCTGGCATCGTAAGTGGTTGTGTGATCTTGGAAGTCTCGGGCTTTAGCTTCCTCACCCATAATGAAAATAAAAAATTGAAGAGAGAAAAGAAGCAAAATCAAAATCTTCCCTTAGGAAAGAAGACTCTGAAGTAGAAAGCAAAACAAATTTTGGAGGGCCAAATTTCTGTGAAATAGTTTTGTCTTTAACTAGCGGTCGTTTGTTTCAGTTATAACGGTTATAAATGGCTTTTGATTTCTTTAAACATTTAATCAGCCTTACTGTTTAATCAGACACGGAAGCCAGGTATGTAGAACTGTGGTAACTCGCGGTGCTGTAACTTCCTAGATGGAAGGGCCATGGTAGTTAATAAAACAAACAAACAGAAAAACATTTATTGAATTCTTCACTGTCAGTGTTCACCCGAGTTTCAGAATCTAATGGACACACTCTGCCAAACCACCAATTAGCCATTTGAGAGATGAGCGGTGCCTATTTTTGGAGTGAATTCTCACAGGGTTATATGAGTCTTATGAAATGATGCAGTGGATTGCCCTTTTTCTCCTTTACTAAGATACACGCAGCCTGAGAGGAAAACAAAGACAGAAAAAACCTAAACCAAACCAAAAAACGACAAAATAGAGCGTACGCAAATAGAGGAAAAAACTCAAAACACCTCCTACAGCGTCCGGCGGGCTCTAGGTTAGCTTTGAGTCTCTGTGCTCCCTGCTTTGCTGGAAACACCCAGAGATCGATCACTCTCTTAGGCGCTCCCCTGAATTTTCTAAGTGTCTGAGCCTGTGGCGACGTCCACCACGTAAGGTCTCTCCCGGAAACGGTTTCCCGTCCCGCGGCGCCGCCCGCCTACAGCTACCACAGGCCCGCCGCTTCTCGGAAGGCGGCGTGCTGTCCATCCCCTCCCGGGCAACGCCCATCGCTCTGGCGTCACTGGGAGTTGTAGTTTACCTGGGCTTAGCGGTGCCTGCGCTTTAGCGCAGAGGGGCGAGTGAGAACCGCACTTCCCACAGGCCCTCGGGACGGGGGCGGGGCCTGCTCTTGGAGGCGGGGCTCCGGCCGGAGATTGTGATTGTGGCGGCTGGTTTGTAAATGCGGTGGAGTTAGGCGTCCGTTCATACCTGCTGAGCGGCCTGCGCCTGGCTGAGTGGTAATTCGTGGGCGAAAGGAGCGGGGGGCCGCCGCCCAGCGCCTGAGAAGGCCAGCAGTGGGCAGACAGGGCCCTGCTTGGGCCTCGAGGCTGGCTTCGCGGGGCGCGGAGGGAGCGGGGCGCTGGGGCTGAGCTGACACACGGCGTTTCAGTGGCTTTGCCAATTCGCGCTGCTTTGTTCTTCCCGGAGCCCGGAAAGCCGGCCTCCCTGGGAGGGAGGGTCTTTCTGTGTTGGCTGTGGCGGGGCTTGAGCTCCTGTGGGCAGCACAGCAGCGCCGTGGTCGCAGTCCGCTGGAGCGGGGTGGTGAAGTGGCGTTGCTGGCTGTCCTAAGCGCCGATGTCGCCTAGCTTTGTCAAGGACTTCTCTCTTGAAGCTTCGTGTGGATTCGTGGCTTTCAAGGACATGTTATATTTCAGGGGACTGCTAAATCACTTCCCAAACCAACTAGTTATTTTTCGCGGTCTAAAGATGGCTTTGAATTTGCTGTTTGTATTCACTCTCCTCCCTCACCATGCAGAGAATTTATCTTTTTTTCATATTACTTTAAAGAGTCTTTACATAGCACTCTCAGGAGGTTTCAAGGCTGTCAATCTGTTACATTTTTAAAAAGTTTTATTGAGGTATAATTACTATGCAATAAAAATGGCACGTTTAAATGCATTCTATTTGATGAGTTTGACATACACATACACCCGTGTCCTTCAGATTTTGTTATCTGTAAAGTCTGAGTCCACATGCTAATCCTTTCTAGGCATATATATTATCAATGCTTCTTTTACCAAGACCTCAGTATCAATAATAAATAGCAGGTTCTGGTGAAACTGTTTTTATACTTCATGCGGACTTTAAATATATTTTTCGGATCACGGTGATTGAAGTATAGAGGGGTTTTTTGGTGGGGAGTTGAAGAGGGGGATGCAGATGTCTGGGTGCTGCATCACAAGAGTACTTGCACTTGTCAGTCTAGTAGGGAATTTAGTTTCTAGTTTTCCATGTTATTAATCGACTTTGTAACTTGTCTCTCTTCTGAATTTGGATTTCAAAAGATTTCCTGCTAAGGTCATTGAAAGTAAGCAAGTTACGTGGTTGATTTTGAAAAAAAAAAAAAAGTTATTTTAGATAGGTGTCCTACTGAAAAAGTCAATTAATTTGCTTAGAAAATTTTTTAAAAAAATTATTCAGGAATAACAGATATCCAGTAAAGTGTGCTGTTCTTAAGTGTACAGCCCAAATGTATCCAGCCCCTGTATTAACCTTCCCAATTGTTGAAGTCAAAAATTTAGAGATGAATCTCTAACGTTTTATTTGGGAAGAAAGAATGCCAATTCCAGGCATACACACAAACCAGGTGGTCCTCAGTATGTCCAAAGAACAAAGAGAAAGTTGGAGGTTTTATAAAAAAGAGAACTGTTACATGTATTGCTCTTTGAGAAAGTTCGTTGGTTCACTGGCACTCCTAAGGTTCTGGGGAGGCAGCAAATTCTACCGAGTGGGCCACGGTGGTGGGCAGAATTAGTCCTAGAGTTGCAGCAAGTTACCTCAGCATCTGTAGATGAAACTGGTCTCAGGTTACAACAGGCAGTTTCACCATACCAACTTGCAGAGAATTCCATAATTGGAGCAAAGTTATGTGTCCTGAGTGCCTTTCTCTCTTGGCTTCTTGATTGTTTAGTTGGATATGACAAGAACGATGCAATTCATATGATCAACTTTCACACAGGACAGCCCCCATTTTCCTGGATAACCACCAATATGCCTTTTAAAACTATGGGTTTATTTTGCCTGTTCTTCAGCTTCATATAAATGGAAACATGGGCTGGGTGTGGTAGCTCACACCTGTAATCCCAGCACTTTGGTAGGCCAAGCCAGGTGGATCACTTGAGGTCAGGAGTTTGAGAACAGCCTGACCAACATGATAAAACCCTGTCTCTACCAAAAATACAAAAATATTAGCTGGGTATGGTGGTGCATGCCTGTAGTCCCAGCTACTCTGGAGTCTGAGGCTGATGAACTGCTTGAACCTGGGAGGCTGAGGTTGCAGTGAGCCGAGATCACACCACTGCAATCCAACCAGGGTGACAGAGTGAGACTCCGTCTCAAAAAAAAAAAAAAGGAAACATGTATGTTTGATGTTCACATCATTATTTGTTTTTGTTACTGCCTGTGGCAGCAATTTTTGTTTTTGTTTTTTTAAATGCCTGAATAGCTCTGGTTCTCAAAGTGTAATACAGTGAAAAAATGTGCATCACATTGCCATTTTTGTTTTTGGTTATTAAATGGTTGGCAGGCAATCATCTTGTGCAAGAAAATCTTCAGTTGCAATTGATGGTACAGTGAGCCTTTATAAAACTCTTCTAGGCCGGGTGCAGTGCTCACACCTATAATCCCAGCACTTTGGGAGGCTAATGTGCATGGATCACTAGGTCAGGAGTTCAAGACCAGCCTGGCCAAGATGGTGAAACTGTCTTTACTAAAAATACAAAAAAATTAGTCGGGTGTGGTGGCAGGTGCCTGTAATCACAGCAACTTGGGAGACTGAGGCAGAGAATTGCTTGAACCTAGGAGGCAGAGGTTTCAGTGAGCCAAGATCATGCCACTGCACTCCAGCCTGGTGACAAAATAAGACTGTCTCAAAAAAAACAAAAAACAAAAAAAACTCTTCTACAGCTCAACCAGGAAGCAATGGCAAAAACACAGTATCATTAAGTTCACTGCCTTCGATTTCTTTTAACAGTTTTTTAAACTGGCAGTTGATAGCATTTGTACATACTGAACAATTTTAACAGCTATATTCATGATACATGGATTATGCTTCAGAAAACCAAATACAAGAATTTTCAGTGTGTATTATACAGGGAAAAGAATCAACAAGGGAAACAGTAGCCTCTTGTAAAATCCTATTAAATTCAGATTTTTTGTCTTATAAAATGACACCATTCATATTAGAAACTGATTTTTAGGCTGGTCACAGTTACTCACACCTGTAATACTAGCACTTTGGGAGGCCAAGGCAGGAGGATGGCTTGAGCCCAGGAGTTCGAGATAAGCCTGAGCAACAGAGGGACACCTATTTCTACAAAAAAAAAAAAAAAAAAAAAAAAAAAAAAAAAAAAAAAAAAAAAAAAAAAAAAAAAAAAAAAAAAAAAAAAAAAAAAAAAAAAAAAAAAAAAAAAATTAGCCAGGCATCGTAGTGCACACCTATAGTCCCAGCTACTCTAGATGTCTAGAGGTCTAAGCACAGGGGGTTGAAGCTGCAGTGAGCCATGATTATGCCACTGCACTTCAGCCTGGGAGACATTGTGAGACCCTGTCTTAGAAAAACAAAAAAGAAACTAATGTTTTCAGATCTAGCTGAAATTCTGTCAGACACAAACTACCAGGTGCAAGGGCTCACACTTATAATCCCAGCGCTTTGGGAAGCCAAGGTGGGAGAATGGCTTGAGCCCAGGAGTTCGAGACCAGCATGGGCAACATAGGGGGACCACTCTTTACAACAAATTAAAAAATTGGCTAGGTGTGGTGGCATATGCCTGTGGTCTCAGCTACTCCAGAGGCTGAGATGGGAGGATCACTGGGGCCTGGGGGTGGTAGAGGCTGCATTGAGTCGTGATCATGCCACTGTACTCCAGCTTGGGCGACAAGAATGAGAGCAAGACACATCCATGCCACAGGTTCAGTTTTAAGGCTTTGAGTTGATATCATCTCTTTGCAAATTCAGATAATCTTTGAAATAAAACATGCCTAAATTGGTAATTGGTCAGTTTCTCATTGCATTACACAGATAAAGCTAAAGAAAAGTGCTTGGAATTTTTTACAGCTTTGAATCTGGATAGTAATCGAAGGGTTCTATGGATAACTGATCACTTAGTTGGAAATGTTTCACTTTTTGGAAAATATCTTTAACCTTTTAGTTAAAACATCTTTTTAAATTTCACAGTGTACTAACAAAATTTCCACAACTCAGATAACCTGTTTACCTTCTCTTCATCTGAAAATAATTTGTTTTTCTTTTCATTTCTATCTCTCTTCTCCTCCTCACTGTCTTTTTTTCCAAACTTTTTTCTAACTGGCCAAAGCTAAAAGCTCAGATTCTGTTCAAAATTATAAAACTTTTTTTGTTGTTGGCTGTTTAGTTCTGATACAGGTGACTAATTACAGTTGACTCTTGAACAACATGAATTTCAACTTTGTGGGTTCGCTTATGCTTGGATTTACTTCTGCTTCTGTCACCCTTGAGACAGCAAAATCAACCCTTTCTCCTCCTCTTCGCTCCTCGGCTTAGTCCAATGTGAGGACTAGTGACACGAAGAACTTTACTATTCATTAAGTGGAAGCAGATTATCATAAAGGTCTTCTGTCATATCTTTTATATGTTTATGTTTTTTAGACACCAAGAATGAAGACCTTTATGATGATGATTCATTTCCACTTAACCAATAGTAAATATATTTTTTATGATCTTCTTAATATTTTTTCTTTAACTTACACTGTTTGTAAAAATACTGTATATAATATAAATAACATACAAGATATATGTTAATTGTTTGCTATCTATAAGGCCTCCAGTGAACAGTAGCCTATTAGTGGTTAAGTTTTGGGAAAGTCAAAGTTATACCTAGATTTTCAACTGCATGTGGGGTTGGTCACCCTAACGCTTACTGTGTTGTTCAGGGGTCAATTGCATATCAATTTTCTTTATTATTGAGAATAAACATAAAAATTATTGTGTTTTTGCTGAAAATGTATCTTACTATTAGTTATTTAAAATTTTTTAAAATTTTTTTCTATTTGCTTTGCCACAGCAAATTGTGGTTGCCGTTTGGTATGAAACTTGTAGACGCCTCCTTCCAGTCTTTTTTCCTTCACTGTTCTGGCTATAGTACTAGCTTCTGCATCTCCACTTGATTCTTTCATAGTGTGCCTTTGTTTTAAATTTTTAAAATTGTTCATCCTTCTTGGTTTTTTTTTTTTTGAGGCAGAGTCTTGCTCTGTCGCCAGGCTGGAGTGTAGTGGCGCCATCTCAGCTCACTGCAGCCTCCGCCCCCTGGATTCAAGTGATTCTCCTGCCTCAGCCGCCTGTCTTGAGTCACTGGGATTACAGGCATGTGCCACCACACCCAGCTAATTTTTGTATTTTTTTAGTAGAGACAGGGTTTCACCATGTTGGCCAGAATGGTCTCAATCTCGACTTCGTGATCCTCCCGCCTCAGCCTCCCAAAGTGCTGGGATTACAGGCATGAGCCGCTGCAGGCAGCCCATACTTATTTTTCAAACTAGAAAAATAATACTATAATTAAAATACTAAATATGTCAACTTAATTACTGCTATGGCTTGAATGTCCGCTTTAAAACTCCTGTTGGAAACTTAATTCCCAGTGCAACAGTGTTGAGAGGTGGGAACTTAAGAGGTGATTAGGTCATGAGGGCTCCACTCTAATGAACGGATTAATGCTGTTATCTCAGAAGTGGGTTACAGATTTTAGGAGTGGCTTTGTTATAAAAGAGAGCCTCTCTCACAGGCTGTTTTGCCTTTCTGCTCTCCCTCCATGGCACTACCCTTGCTAGTTGCCAATGCCATGCTCTTGTTCTTCCCAGGTCCAGAACTGTGAGAAATACATTTTTTCATAAATTACCTAATCTCTTCTCTGGTATTCTGTTATAGCAACAGAAAATGGACTAAGATAGTTACCAATTACCAATTACAATTTAAACAGATCACTGTAATTTGTACTGTTTGCCTACACTATTCAAATAAAGACATAACAATATGATGTCCA
The DNA here is from genome assembly GCA_004027715.1 of Plecturocebus donacophilus. Classification (NCBI taxonomy): domain Eukaryota; kingdom Metazoa; phylum Chordata; class Mammalia; order Primates; family Pitheciidae; genus Plecturocebus; species Plecturocebus donacophilus. Next base: position 14,721 of record PVKP010020516.1, read on the forward strand.
TGTGTTGAAAAAAATCATTCAGACGGAATTGGTCCATTGACACTGATGAGATTGCAGACATGTTTCTATGCAGTCTGACATGTGCTTCATTACAGCAGCATCTTATGCCATGCAGTGGTTAAAGTGAAATGTAGTCTTACCAAGAGAATCATGTGTTTAAGAGAAAAATATTTTGTACTTCTTCACTCTTTAAATTTAATTAACTTTAATTAAATTAGAAAATTCAGTTCTTCAGTCACATTAGCCACACTTCAACTGCTCAGTAGCCACACGTGACTAATGGCTACTGTACTAGATGCATAGATCCATGTAATTGTACTTTTTTTGTCTTTATTTCTTATAATACACACTGCTGTGCACTTTGTAACTAGCAACATATCTTGGATATATTTACTACTTCAATATCAGTAAAGACTTACTTCTTTTTTTTTTTTTGAGACTGAGTCTCCCTCTGCTGCCCATACTGGAGTACAATGGCGTGATCCTGGCTCACTGCAATCTCTGCCTCCTGGATTCAAGCAATTCTTCTGCCTCACCCTCCCAAGTAACTGGGATTGCAGGCACATGCCACCACACCCAGCTAATTTTTTTGTATTTTAGTAGAGATGGGGTTTCACAGTGTTGCCCAGGCTGGTCTTGAACTCCTGAGCTCGGGCAGTCCACCGACCTGGGCCTCCCATAGTGCTAGGATTACAGGCGTGAGCCACCTCGCCTGGCCTACTTGTTCTTTTTAACAGTTGCATAATGTGATTACCATGATTAGCTGATCTTCTGTTAATGGACATTTATTTTCAGTTTGTTGCAAATGTGAGTTCATGCCAACATAACTGTGGGACAAAATGCCTAGGTGTGAAATTGCTGAGTCAAAGTTCCTCTGCATTTACAGTTGGCTAGATATTGTCATGTTGTCCTTCAAATGTTGTACCAGTTTATTTGCTCAGTAAGTACCTCATGAAAGCATTTCTTCAAGTTGAATGATGAAAAACAAATGAACACAAGCAAAAAAGAGTTCCTGTCATACTGTGTATTACCAGTTTTTAGTCTTTGCCAACCCAGTGTGGGAAAAAAATGGTATTGTTACTGTTTTAATTTCCATTTCTTCAGTGGAATGAGAATGAGCACATTTTAATGTTTTGGCATCTGTATTTCTTTTTCCGTTTATATTTTTATATGTTTATGTCTTTTAGACACTTAAGTATGAAACGACATACATGTTTGTTTGCCTCCACATTGCCCTTTTATCAGTCATTTTCCTTTGGTTATATTATATTGATAAAGTCTAGAATTGTGTCTGAAAAGTAGTGTGAGATGTCATTCCACTTCGGTACTACCCTTTTCCCATCTCCTCAAGGATATCATTGTAGCAATTCTCCCCCTTCTTCCTCATCAGCCTACAAACATGCTTGTATTTCTCCTATTATAAAAAATAGTCCTTTTCACCTTAGTTTTCTATGTATTTCCTTCCTTTATAACAGAACTTTCGGCGTTAGCTGTCATATATCCTCTCCACTCAAAACTTTTGCTCTCCCAGCCCCCAGCTGCTCTCATTGAAGTTCTCATGACCTTTGCTTTGCCAAATTCAGAGGTCAGTTCTCAGCTCTCCTTTCCCTTCATCTCTGTCCTCTTTGAAACACTTTCATCACTTAGCCTCAAGGACACTACACTTTTTGCCTCTTTTCTGTGGTTTTTTTTTGTTTGTTTGTTTGAGATGGAGTTTCACACTGTTGTTCAGACTGGAGTGCAATAGCACAACCTAGGCTCACTGCAACCTCCGCCTTCCAAGTTCAAGCAATTCTCCTGCCTCAGCGTCCTGAGTAGCACCTGCCACCATGCCCAGCTAATTTTTTTGTATTTTTAGTGGAGTTGGGGTTTCACCATGTTGGCCAGACTGGTCTCAAACTCCTGACCTCACGTGGTCTACCCACCTCGGCCTCCCAAAGTGCTGGGATTACAGGCATGAGCCACCACACCTGGCCATAAAATTGCATTTTATGGTCTAGAAAAGGAGAGTAGTCTGAAGGAGAAAAGAATAAGAATATACCTTTTGTCTTCAGACTCAGTGGTACTAGAGTATGGGTTCCATAGAAACAAATGTTCTCAGGAAGGTGAGGGAGTGCTCAGAGGTTGAGGATAATGGGGATTTTGCTGATGATGGACTGTGAGTGTTTTGCGGCTTGGATGCTTGAGAGATGGAGCAGAATAGGGTGTGGGGATTAGTGTGTGAGAGGTGAAGCCTGGCCCTGGATTTCAGGCCCTCCCATGGTGAGTGATGTAATAGGTTTAAACAGGTAGATAATGGTGATGGGCTTTGAGAACTGGGGGTTTCTGGAGGAATGGGGTATCAGTGGGAATGTCCTGCAGATGCTTAGGACGGCTGGGTGGCTGGGTCTTACCCTGCCCCTGACAGCTGCACAACTTGCACCTTCTCCTTCCCCTGATCCTTAATTTTACCTTCTAAATGAGGACCCTGCCTAAACTCGTAACCTCCTTTTCCCACATGGCTTTTATTTTTCCCCTTTGCACTTATTGCTATTTAACATACTGTATAATTTGTGTATGTGTGTTCCCCACTAGACTCTGATTTATGAATTGCTGTGTACCCAGAGCGGAAAACAATGTCTGGCACAGAGTAAGAACTCAATAAATGTTAGTTGAGTAAAATCAGATACATACAGAAGAAAAGCTTATCTTCTCTGTTTATCTATCACACAGTGGCAAAGTTACACTAGGAATTTGGCCAATTTTAAAGTCTGATATACAGTTATGGCATAAGCCAATGTGATTTTTATTGGCTCATGCCATAAGAATTACATTTCTCGTATCTTCCAGGCATGGTGCTTGGCAGTAGTGAATATACAGATATCTTCAAGGAACTCCATGGATTGGTAACGAACATAAAAGCAAAATATCACTAATGAGTGCTAGAAGAGTGATGTCATTATTTTACCTCTAGGAACACAGATGAGGGGCTATCTGGTGGGCAAGGTGTTAAAAGGGAGATGAACGAGGAAGGGACAGGTGAAACAGTGCCAGGTAAAGCCATGGGTAGTGTTGGTGACTTTTGTTCTAGAACTAGGACAAAGAAGCAACGTTAGACTAGGGCCAAAAGCAGGAAAGTGCTTAGTGTGGTAATATCTGATAGTGGCTTTTTTTTTCATAAGTGCATAACTTAAAAGGTATTTTATCTTCCATAGTTTAGTTGAACTAATCTAACACTTGCATAAAATCATCAGTAATTGAATGGTTAGCTCAAAAAGGATCTTAGGTTTTTGATCTACTCAGTTTGGTTATTTTTAAGACTTAAAAAATGTAGCTTAATGCCCAATTGCTTTGCTAGTTAAGGTCTTTTGTATATGAAATATCGAGGACATTTTTGTACTGGGTTGAGGTTTGGGTTCATTTTGGGTAAGACATCTAATGGCTTTAATACATTTTGTTGACGGTCTTTGTATACAGGTGTTGGAAATCAACAGCTCTTCTAGCTTTTGCATTGTTTAAATATAATAGCGTCATTGGACTAAGATGTTCCTGATGCCAGCCTCTTCAGAGTTAAACAGTGGGCAGAACTTCCTAACCCAGTGGATGACCAATCCTTCTCGGGCTGGGGTCATATTAAATCGTGGATTTCCCATTTTGGAAGCAGACGAAGAGAAGCGAGCAGCTGTGGACATTTCTACCAGCTTTCCTATTAAAGGCACACATTTTTCTGATAGCTTCACCTTTATAAGTAAAGAAGATTCTCTTCATGAAGAACAGAAGTCAGAGTCAAACAGCCCTTACAAACCGCAGTCAGATAAATCTGAAACCCATACAGGCTTTCCTTGCATCAAAAAGGGACTACAGATTGTGGCATGTCACAATGCTCCTGGACTCCAGGAAGAAAACAAAAATGACTTCATCCCAGCTATTGCAAGTGAAGTCAAAGAAGTGGCTTATAAAGACCCACTTTTTAAAAAACTTGAACAGGTACAATAGGATTTGGCCTACTATGAATTTATGTCATTGCAGGTTTCTATTTATGTAATAAAGTCATCTGTTCTAAGTCTTCTTGTTTTTTCCCCTTCACTCTGAAATCCTCAGAATACCAGATTTTGCCCTTTGTCTAATGTAAAACATTAAAGTATGTTTAATATATAACTATAGCACTTATGATAATTTTAAGTTGTTACCTCATTTGGCAAAAAGTAAGAAATGTTTGATCAAGTATTAGGGGAAAAAAGTGGATGTACTGATACCCATCCTATTTTAACAGTCAAAGGATTTACATGGCTTTTTCGCGTTCTTAATTGAGATAGTTGATAGACTTTCCTTCGTAAGGATTTGAGTTTTAGATTTTTAGTAGCCAATTTAGTTACCTAGGAATCCCTCTCAAAAACTTCTTACCAGGGAATATAGGAGGAGGGAGATGGAAGGAATTAAGGGAACAAGGGGTCCATGAAGAAATATAAAGTTGATTTAATAAAATTAATTTTATATTAAAAATAAAAGCTGAAAGAAGTACAACAGAAGAAGCAGGAACAATTGAAGAGGCAACAGTTGGAGCAACTACAAAGACTCATGGAGGAACAAGAGAAGCTGCTCACCATGATGTCTGGTCAGTGCACACTTCCAGGTATGCTTTGCCTACACAGGGCCTCAGTGCAGTGAGATATAGTTACATACGTTTCTGACCTGTATTTGTTTGATAGATTATTTCTAACTTCCTGTATTATATGTTATGAACTCCAGTTTGTTTAAGGGCCAGGAAGGCAAAGGTGAAATGGCAGAGGTGTAATACAACTGGAACAAGAAGGAGCTGTGGCATTCTGGTGTATGCATGCCCTACTGTAAGGCATTCATGTTTATTCATTAAAAAAAAAAAAAAAATGAGCTGGGTGCGGTGGTCCATGCTTGTAGTCCTAGCTACTCTGGAGACTGAGGTAGGAGGATTGCTTGAGCCCAGTAATTTGAGGCTGCAGCAGTGAGCTATAATGGCACCACTGCATTCCAGCCTGGGCAACAGAGTGAGACCCTGTTCACCCAAAAAGGGTTCAATAGAAGAAAAGCCAGATTTGGCCTAGAGCTGCTACTGGTATCCAACTCCTGCCTGATGAATGAAAACTGTTGGGTGTCATAAGATATATGTAGAAGCCACTCTGTTCAACTAAAGAACCATACCAAAGATATTTAATGTGGTAATGTGACCCATCAGTTAACGGAAAGCACTGTGTGCTAACCAGGAAAGAAAACTGGAAATGTGACCTGGAGCAGTGATTTGAAAGTTTGTTGACCACACTCCATAGTAGTAAAAATATTTAAAATCATGACTCATAATAACAAAGCAGTTTCATGTCATCAGTCCTTATTGGCGTTCCTGGCATGTCGTAAGGATATTTTCTATCTTGTTTATTCTAATTCTGTGTCATTTTTTAAAATGCTGCATCTGATGATAAAATTATTATGGATTGTGTCTCACAGTTTGAAAAACTGAGGAGCCATGTGTTTGCTTCTTGGTGCTACTTTTAAGAAATATACTTTACTGACTCAGGAAAGCACTGTTCTGTTCCCATATTGTGCTGGGCATTGAGAATACAAGGAAAAGACTTGGCAAGTGAGGGAGGCTGGGTGCAGGGGTTGGGTGGGGCGTGGTCATGAGAAATTGTAGCAAGTTGGCTGGGCGTGGTGGCTCATGCCTGTAATCCCAGCACTTTGGGAGGCTGAGGTGGGCCGATCACAAGGTCAGGAGTTCGAGACTAGCCTGGCCAACATGGTGAAACCCCATCTCTACCAAAAATACAGCTGGGTGTGGTGGCAGGCACCTGTAATCCCAGCTACTTGGGAGGCCAAGGCAGAATTACTTGAATCTGGGAAGCAGAGGTTGCAGTGAGTGGAGATTGTACCACTGCACTTCAGCCCGGAGATAATGTGAGACTCGTCTCAAGAAAAAAAATCAGCCGTGATACTTTTAAAGGTAGAACCAGCACTGTGGCAGAATGCCAGGGAAGCTGATTTCAAAGTTATTTACATAAGAACTAGCTTTATTCAGTCATAGAGCAGTTTTCTTTGGGGCAGTGGTTTTCAAATATTTTGGTCTCAGGACCCCTTAGCATTCTCAAATTTTTGAGGACCCCAAAGAACTTTTGTTAATTGGGCTGTGTTTATCAATAACTTACTGTATTAGAAATTCAAACAAGCTGGACATGGTTGCTTATGTCTGTAATCTCAGTACTTTGGGAGCCCAAGGCAGGCAGATCACCTGATGTCTGGAGTTCAAGACCAGCCCGACCAACATGGTGAAACCCACACCTGTAATCCCAGCACTCTGGGAGCCCAAGGCAGGCGGATCACCTGAGATCTGGAGTTCGAGACTATCCTGGCCAACATAGTGAAACCCTATCTGTACTAAAAATATAAAAAATTAGCTGAGTGTGGTGGCACACTCCTATAATCCGAGCTACTCAGGAGGCTGAGGCATAAGAATCACTTGAACCCAGGAGGCAGAGATTGCAGTGAGCCGAGATTGTGCCAGTACATTCAGTACATTCCGGACTGAGTGGCAGAGTAAGACCCTGTCTCAAAAAAAAAAAAAAAAAAATAGAAATTGAGACATTTAAAAATTAATTTGCTTAAAATGATAAACCAATTACATGTTATAAAAATAACATTTTGAAATGAATGTTTCTTTTCTAAAACATAAAAGAACAATGGTGTTTTTATTTTTGAAACTCTCTTTAAATTTGGGCTGGAAAGAACTCAACTGATTTTCATATCTACTTTTGCATTCTGTCTCTTTATGTTATGTGAAAAATTTCGGCTTCACATGGATATATAATTGGAAAAGAGTATTTTAATAGCTTTTTCAGATAATTGTGGTTACTCTTTGGTATTGCACCTTAACAAGTGGTCATTTCATAGCAGTTATTTGCCGTATGGAATCTAAAACCGGCTTAATGAACTTTTTATACTCTTACATTAAAATATAATAGAAATATATTGAATATCTTGACATTTTGAATGAATTTTTTATGGTGTATGTTTTTGGTGCACTGGTCATTTGGAAAATTGTGGTTCACTGAATTATGTAGGTCTTCAAAATGTTGACATATTTCATTATACAAACAGTATCAAAAATGGTGTTCATTAATATCACCACCAATCACATCTAAACAGTTTTGAAGTATTGCTAATACAGCTTTCAAGCTTATGGTGGTGGACATGCTTTGCAAAATTCTAATTTTTATTTGAAAGGTCAAATTTTATCAGTGGCAGCAGATAACCGTCATTTTCTTTGAAGTGACTGGCTTACTTGTTTCTTTTTTGAGAAAATGCCTGCCAGATACCCAGATTTAAATAATCATAGTTTGTCTGTCATTCATTCTTTCAAGTAAAAATGGTGTTCCCTGAATGGTTTCCTGAATGCCATTTTGGGGCAGAGGCAATTTGTGCATACTTCTCCTTTTGTCCCACAGAATGTTCAAAAGACATGTACTTAAGAGTCAAGATTTAATGAAATTAATAGTTGTTCTACTTTATGAGGACTTTTTTTTTTAAGACAGAGTGTCACTCTGTTGCCCAGGCTGGAGTACAGTGGTGCAATCTCAACTCACTGCAACCTCTGCCCCCGGGTTCAAGCAATTCTCCTGCCTCAGCCTCCCAAGTAGCTCAGACTACAGGCATGCACCACCATACTTAGCTAATTTTTTGTATTTTCAATAGAGACAGGGTTTCGCCATGTTACTCATGGTGGTCTTGAACTCCTGGCCTCAGGTGATCCTCCTACTTTGGCCTCCCAAAGTGCTGGGATTACAGGCATGTCACCATGTCCAGCCAGGACATTCTTAAGTAAAACTTTTTTTTTTTAGATGGAGTCTCACTCTGTCGGCCCAAACTGGAGTGCAGTGGCGCGATCTTGGCTCACTGCAACCCCTGCCTACTGGGTTCAAGCAGTTCTCCTGCCCCAGCCTTCCAAGTAGCTGGGATTAGAGGCACATGCCAATATGCCCAGCTAATTTTTGTATTTTTAGTAGAGATGCGGGGGGGCGGGGGTCTCACCATGTTGGCCAGAATAGTCTCGATCTCTTGACCTTGTGATCCACTGGCCTCCACCTCCCAAAGTGCTGTGATTACAGACATGAGCCACGATGCCCAGCCAAAACTTTTTTTTAAACTATGAGTGCATGGTGCTGACAAACAATGGCTATTGGGACTCTGGGTGCTGCTGTCCTGCTTTGAAGAAGGCATCAGAAATGTTTAGATTATGGGAGGGGTTGCTAGGAAGGAAGGAAGGTTGAAGCTGATGTTCAGTGAGGCCCTGACTTTTTTCTTTTTCTTTTTTTTTTTTTTGGTGGGTTAGGATGCGGTAGATAAGTGATAGGTGGCAGGGGCTGTTATCTAAAGCACTTCTCGTGTATCTTCACTTTCATATTTAGGTGAGACAATCGGGGAGGATTCCTGCTGGCACAGCTGCAGGCTGGCTCGCATACCAGTGCCCTTTCAGAAGTGCGGCTTAGAGATGGAGAGAAGAACCTCCTCTGTGTTTACTGGGTTAATTCAAAAGCAGAGACTTAAGAAGCAGAACAGACAAAAAAATAACAGGAAATTTAGAAACTAGAGAAAAGGGCCAGGCACGGTGGTTCACGCCTGTAATCCTAGCACTTTGGGAGGCCGAGGCGGGTGGATCACTTCAGGTCAGGAGTTCAACACCAGCCTGGTCAACATGGTGAAACCTTGTCTCTACTAAAAATACAAAAATTAGCTGGGTGTGGTAGCATGTGCCTATTGTCCCAAGTACTCAGGTGGCTGAGGCAGGAGAATCGCTTGAACCCAGGAGGTGATGGTTGCAGTGAGCCGAGATTTTGCCACTGCACTCCAGCCTGGGCAACAGAGTAAGACTTTGTATCAAAAAAAGAAAAGAAAAAGAAACTAGAGAAAAGTGCAAAAAGGAAAATTCAGCTTCCATCACCCAATGATACCAAAATTCTAACGGACAGCTTTTGGTAACTAGGGAACAGCTCAGGTCACTCGTATCACTGTCTGCGTGGGTGCTCCAAGTCTGACGTGCTGATTGCAGGGCTGCAGAGTTGACATCTGCATGTTCTCACATGTGGAACAAGAGTTAGGCAGCTGCAGCTCTGCCATGCCCGTGCCATCTACACGGAAGCAGTGTCTAAATATACTCTCATTTAAAACTATATGAAAGTCACTTTGGAATTTAAAAGTTTCATGATTTTGACAGGGCGTGATGGCTCACACCTGTAACACTAGCATTTGGAGAAGCCGAAGTGGGCAGATTGCCAGAGCTCAGGAGTTTGAGACCAGCCTGGGCAACGTAGTGAAACCCATTTCTAATAAAAATACAAAAAATTACCCCGGCATGGTAGTGGGCGCCTGTAATCCCTGCTACTCAGGAGGCTGAAGCATGAGAATCACTCGAACCCAAGAGGTGGAGGTTGCAGTGAGCCGAGATCGCACCACTGCGACAACAGACAACCTGGGCAACAGAGTGAAACTGTCTCAAACAGTCAGTCAATCAATCAATCAAGTTTCATGGTTTTGTTAAATACCACATCCTAATAAAGGGAAAAAATACTTGTGTCACTGTGAAGAAGCCTTTGTGGAGTGGGATCACTCCAGGGGAGAAAAGACAAAATGTTGAAGGAAGTCATCAGCTTTGCTTTTCTTAATTTAAGGTTTGAGTTTACTGCCTGATGATCAGAGCCAGAAGCACAGATCTCCAGGAAATGCCACCACCGGAGAGAGAGCCACACGCTGCTTCCCATCATTTATCTACCCGGACCCAGCCCAGAAAGAAACATACGCCTCTAACATTTTATCCCATGAGCAAGGCAACTTCTGTAGAACTGCTCATGAAGATTTTGTTTTAACTTCAAAAAGTGCTTCTCCTAATTTATTTTCTGAGGCACAGTATCAAGAAGCATCTGTGGAAAAAAACAATTTAAAAGAAAATCTTAACCATCCTACAGGTGAGCTACTTATGTTTCTCTCTTCTCTACTTAACTCATAGTGTTACTAAGTTGTCCTAAGATAAGGCTTTTCTGTGTTTTTTCTTTAAAGATTATTTTTTTTCAGAAATGGAGTCTTGCTGTGCTGCTCAGGCTGGACTCAAACTCCTGGGCACAAGCAATCTGTGCCCCCTCAGTCTCCCAAGTAGCTGGGACTATAGGCACATGCTGACCTGCCAGCTCTTTCTGTGTGGTTTTTTTTTTTTGTCCCCTGTGGCCTTTTTTTGGAGATAGAGTATTGCTCTGTCACCCAGGCTGGAGTGCAATGGCATGATCTCAGCTCACTGCGACTTCTGCCTCTAGGGTTCAAGTGATTCTCATGTCTAAGCCTTCCAAGTAGTTGGGATTACAGGCATTCACCACCATGCCCAGATAATTTAGTGTATTTTTAGTAGAGATGGGGTTTCACCAGGTTCCCCAGGCTTGTCTCAAACTCCTGGCCTCAGGTGATCTGCCTGCCTTGGCCTCCCAAAGTGCTGGGATTACAGATCTGAGTCACTGCACCCAGCCATAATGCCTTGTTCCTAATTTAGGATTAATTCCTTGGTATGGAAAGCTCGAATGTATTTTTCTTCCTTTTTATACAATATGCTTCCCTAGCCTTTTATTTTGGAAAATTTCAAACATCTAGAAAAGTTGAAAGACCACTGCATTGATTACTGATATACTTACCAGTATATGTTACTTCATTCCAAATATGTCAGTATGCATCAAGTATAACCACAGTGCTATTATTATATCTAAGGAAATTAATTATAATTCCTTAATATTCAAGTTCATTTTGGAATTCTCCCAATTATCCCAAAATGTCTTTTAAAGGTGCTTTTTTTTAAAGGAACCAATCAAATTGATGCATATCCAGTCAAGTTCATGTATTATGTTTGATTCTTATTACTCTTTAGTCTTTTTATCACTAGAAAAGCCCACACTTCTTTTTCTCATGACATGAACCTTTTGAAGCATGTCAAGTGCCTTTATTTTATTTTTATTTTTGAGACAGGGTCTTGCTCTGTCGCCTAGGCTGGAGTGCAGTGCACCATCTCAGCTTACTGCAACCTCTGCTCGCGCTCAGCCTCCCAAGTAGCTGAAATTACAGGTGTGTGCCACCACGCCTGGCTAATTTCTGTATCTTTTTTCTAGAGATGGGGTTTTGCCATGTTGGCCAGGGTGGTCTCAAATTATTTAATTATATTAAAGAATTCCTTGAGTGTTGTAAAATCTTTGACAGACATTACTTTTAATAAAAATGTTTTAGCATAGTAACTTTAAAATTCTCATGTTTTAAGACATTAATATGCTTGAGCTAAATTGTTCCTAATTTTTATCTTAGGAGAAGTTATTTTATGTCGGGAGAAAATGACGGAACAGATTCAGGAAGCAAATGATAAGAACTTTAAAAAACATGACAATTCCTCAGAAGTGGCTAATGTTGAAGAAAGGTATTGTTCATGTTGAAAGTGACAAATGTGACTATTTAGTACAATAGCTGGCCTTTGTTACGGAATACTTTCCTTGTTTGAAAGATATATACTTTTCTTGTTTTTGTTTGACTATACTTTTAAGGTTAAAGATACAACCTATTATGTACTGTGAACAACAAAGGAGGTTGGGGAGATATGTCAGTTAAACTGCTTTGACATAGTATTGTCAAAGCTTTTTCACTTAAAAGAAACATCTGAATAAAATCAATCTTCTCTCAAATAGTTAAATCCTATTTTTGGAAAAGGGAAAAATTAAGTATTGGCATCTCCCATTTGGTGTCACTTATTTATAATTGCATAATCAGTTATAGAATTTTAAAATATGGCAAATTTCAAGTATTTTATCTTTTAAATATTTGATTGTTTTAAGAATATATTTCGAAATTTTCAACATAATGATATGGACAAAATGACTTTTCTGATTATTGCTCTACTCACATTAAGGGCCTTTCTTAGTTTAAAAAAATGCATAGTTAGTAATCTGTTTTTCAAATACATTTTAAAGTTATTTGATGAATATGTTATTCTACATATTAATCTGTTAAGGATAGATGGACTTCAGAAGCGTTCTTAGGGCTCCCAAGTCATGTGAAGAGTGTTGTATATTCTTATATTTAAGGGGTTGAGAAGAACTGTGGCTTTCCTTAGATTCTCAAAGGGAAGCACTGATTTTGGGAAAGGTTAGTTCTCCCTGTAGTCTAGAGTTTCTATACTAGGCACACTAAGTGTAAAATATTCACACATCATGATTTGCATGTTAAATAACTTTGTGTTTCTAATTAGGCCCATTAAAGCTGCTATTAGAGAAAGGAAACAGACCTTTGAAGACTACTTAGAAGAACGTATTTGGCTGGAAGAGCAAGAACTGAAGCAAAAACAGCTGAGGGTTAGCAATTGTGTTCTTTTGATTAAATCATTCTAAGGCTTTAGAGATTTATCTAATTTGTTTTAAAAATAACTTTCAGATGACTTGGATATACCAAAATTAATTCAAATATTCTTTTATTTTAGGAAGCAGAAGGACCATTGCCAATCAAAGCAAAACCAAAACAACCATTTTTAAAACGAGGAGAAGGTTTAGCCAGATTTACTAATGCTAAATCTAAGTTTCAGAAAGGGAAAGAAAGTAAACTAGTGACTGACCAGAGCACTTCTGAAGACCAGCCTCTATTTAAAATGGATAGACAGCAACTCCAGCGGAAAACCGCTCTCATAAGTAAAGAACCGTGTGCAGAGAACCTTACCCTTAAAAAGGACAACAAAGCTAGAACCAGGAGGAGTTCTGTCATCATCAGTCAGAAGCCAAAAGTCCTGAAGTGTTATAACAGGAAAAGTCTGTCTCCATCAGGGTTGAAAATACAGACGGGGAAGAAATGTGATGGGCAATTTAGAGACCAGATCAAATTTGAAAAAAAAGTTACACATAATAAAGAAAATGTACCTGAGTGTCCAAAACCTTGCAATACTGGCTGTACAGGGTGGAATAAGACACCAGATAAAGACAGATGTCCTCTTTCAACAGGGCCGGCCAGCTGCCTGGCTTCTAACAGCCATGTAAGAGAGATCATGAAAGACTCGGAATCTTCTCTTGACGTTTCTCTTCAGAAAAAGTTAGAGACTTGGGAACGAGAAAAGGAAAAGGAAAATTTGGAATTAGATGAATTTCTGTTTTTAGAACAAGCTGCTGATGAAATATCATTTTCTAGTAATTCCTCATTTGTACTGACAATCTTAGAAAGGGATCAGCAGATCCGCAAAGGTCACCGGATGTCTTCCACCCCTGTCAAAGCTGTGCCGCGGAAGACAGATCTGGCAGATCCTGTTGGTCAGTGTAACCGCAGTGAGGATTTGGACCACGCTGCTCCTGAGAAGGAGAGTGAGTGTGAGGTCACACCCAAACAAAACCGTTCATTGTCCTCAGCTGATGAATTGAGGGAACAGCCTTGTAAAATCAGTAGGACAGCCTTCCAAAGGAGCACTTCTGAAAATCAAACTGAATGGATTGCAGGTGATGATGAAGGTGTTATGAACAGTGACAGTAGCACTGACTCTGAGGAACAGCTTGATGTTACCATAAAACCATCAACTGAGGATAGAGAAAGGGGCTTCAGCAGCAGAGAGGATAGCCCACAAGTCTGTGACAGTAAGGGGCCTTTTAGGGACACCGGGACTCAAGAAGATAAAAGGAGAGACGTTGATCTGGATTTGTCTGATAAAGATTACAGTAGTGATGAGTCTATCATAGAAAGCATAAAACATCAAGTGTCTGAGCCCTCAAGATCCTCATCCCTAAGTATGAATAAAATGGACTTTGATGATGAAAGAACTTGGACTGACCTTGAAGAGAATTTGTGTAATCATGATGTTATTCTTGGGAATGAATCTAGTCGTGGGACTCCACAGACGTGCTACCCTAATAATGAAGTAGGCATCCTGGACAAAATAGTAAAGAGGAAGACTGCACCAGTCAAGAAGGGAGAAGACTTGAGCAAATCTAGGAGGAGCAGAAGTCCTCCTCCTACATCGGAGCTGACGATGAAATTCTTTCCTTCCTTGAAACCAAAATCAAAGTCAGATTCACACTTGGGAAGTGAACCCAAGTTAAACATAAGTCAAGACCAACCACCTGGTGAGTCAGAGCATTATAAAATATGTATCGGAATGTTAGAAATTTAACATTTATCAATGCTGTCAGAATGCTTAAAATCCTAACTTTCCTTATTGCTCAATAGAAGTCAAATTAGTGGGTGATTTGAAAAAATCTGATTGATTTTTGTGTGTCTATATAATGTAGTAGTCACTAGTATAAGAGATTCAGTTGAATTGTCCTTTCAGATTTTTCAAACTTAAACTTCGTTTTTGACTTTCTGAAGACTTTAAAATCAATTACTTTTTAATAAAGTGAGATAACATCAAAGCTCCTAAGTTTCCTTTCTTCCCCAGACCTGGTCCAAGTCTCCCTTCCTAGAAGTACCAGCATTACCATTTCATTTGTGTGTTCTAAAGAGGCCATGCATATAAAAGCATATGTGTGAGTTTGTATAAACAAATGAAAATACACTTTTTTGATACTATCTTGCATCTTGCTTATGATAAAGTTTGAAGATTGTTCTAATGCATATACACATCTACCTCATTCCATTTAATGGATGTGTAGTATTTCAGTTGATGAAATGGACTTTTTAAACTCACACTGAAAGATTTCTTTCCATTGTATTATAAACTCCAACTGCCTAGCATAGCATAGGCGCTTTGAAATATAAATTATAACATTATTTTCTTAAAATTCTGATTTTAAAAGTAACTTTTTTTTTTGTAGAAAGTTTGGAAGCTTAAAAAGTATAGAAGCAAAAATATTTACAACTTAGCTACCCAAAAGTAATGGCTATGCCATTTTGGGATATTTCCTTCCCATCATTTTTCCTATGTATTTTTAGTATGACAGAGAAGTATAACTTGCCTCATTCCTTTAGCCTTGTGGATCACATTTATTTTCTAAATAAGTACTAACGGATAAAATGCTTGTTTGAATTGCAGGACAGAAGAAAGCACTGGCTATTTTACATTTTAAATAGAAAATTTGACAAAGAGAAAAAAATCTTAATTTGCATTTATTTGATTAGTAGTAGGGGATAAACTTCGATTTTGGCGTTGATTAGCCCGTTAGATCTCTTGTGGATTACTTACTCATGTTCTTAAGCTATTTATATGTATTGGCTTTTAAAAAATGGTTTTGAATGATTTCTTTTTATGTATCATGTTGATTCCTTGTCAGGTCCATACTCTTTTGAGGTGGATTAATTCTTTCATAAATTTGCACTGGTTTCCTCAGGAAAGTTAGGTTTAATTTTTTTTCCTTTTCATATTTGAAGCATTGTTTCGAATGCATTTTAATGGCACAGATGTTTGCCATATTCCTGGCTCTTAGTGTTACTAGCTAGCTAGTGTTTTTGCTGCTGTAGGGCCTTTTGTGAAGTTCACTATTTATGGCCTATTTTATAGGTGACAATGCTCGATCCCAGGTTTTGAGAGACAAAATTACTGAATTGGAGACAGAAATAGAAAAGTTTAAAGTTGAGAACGCATCTTTAGCTAAACTTCGCATTGAACGAGAAAGTGCCTTGGAAAAACTCAGGTACGTTTGGGTCTGTAAGTTGGGAGAAAATATGCAGTGATTCAGTTTTATCTTTAAAATCATCTAAGCAATCTGAAACATTTTCAGTCAATCCAACAAATATAACTGAAAAGGAGGTGAAACCTGTATCATACAAGATTTTTTTACTGAATAAAATGACCTAATGTAGTCAATGATATGTCAAAAGGGGAATTTTCTTAGTGGAGAGATCATAAATTGAAATTTGAAAAAAAGTTTGAGCTACGGACTCAATGGTACTTTGGTTAGTTACTGTATAGGTTTCTCTGGGCTGCTGTAACAAAGTTACCACTAACTAGGTGGCTTAAAACAAGCAATTTATTTTCTTGTGGTTCCTTAGGCTGTAAGTCCAAAGTCCAGGCATCAGCAAGATGGGCCATGCTCGCTCCTCCAGCTTCTGGTGGTTTTGGGCACTCCTTGGTATTTCTTGGATTGCAGTGACATCACTCTAGTCTCTGCCTCTGTGGTCACATGGCAGTCTTCCCTCTGTGTCTTCACATGGCATTCTCCTTCGTGTGTGTGTCTCAGTGCCTGTTTAAAGGATAGGGTCATATTGGATCAAGGGCCCACCCTACTCCACTATAACCTCACCTTAACTGGCATCTTAATTATATCTTCAAAGGCCCTATTTCCAGTAAGGTCACATTCACAGGGATTGGG
The DNA here is from genome assembly GCA_004027715.1 of Plecturocebus donacophilus. Taxonomy (NCBI): domain Eukaryota; kingdom Metazoa; phylum Chordata; class Mammalia; order Primates; family Pitheciidae; genus Plecturocebus; species Plecturocebus donacophilus. The sequence goes on from PVKP010020516.1 coordinate 31,016, forward strand.
ACTTCAATGTACTGTTTTAGAGGACACAGCTCTACCCACAGCAGTTGACAGTATGACATATCGTTTCCTACCCTAGGTCATGATCTTATCTGACTTTATGGTTAGCAAAACTTGAACTAAACGTACATGAGGCTATTTGTATATACTATACTTATTATTTATATTTATATAAATAAGTTTTATGTAGACATAGTTTTTAAATTGTACTTGCGAATAGTCCTAAGTTCTGTTGCAGAAACACTAATACTTTTGATTCCAAGTGTTGCTGTGGGTCTTGTTGGGGATATTATATATCGCACCCATGCTGTATTTCTTTGTTTTTTGGTATTTGTTATTTTAATGTTTGAGGAGAAATTCATACAACTGTAGTTCCCATGGCTATCTGCTGCGGGATTGGATCTAGGGGATGGTGGCTGCTATGCAAATGCTGAAATTCACCCAGATTTCCCAGCCTCTTCCTTCTTTTAGACTTCCAGGACTGAAAGTCTTTCGTTAGTCTCCAGAGTTCCCAATTGGTTGATTCTGACAGGTGCTGCTAGTTCAATAGCTGCTTTGGTGGAGGGACTGATGCTTGGAGCTTCCTACTTCACCATTTTCCATGACATCGCTTCTGTATTTCTTTCCTAAAACCTGAAAAATACGAATTCTAAAGCACACCTGGCCCATAAATTCCAGATAAAGGTTTATAGATGGCTATTAATCCACTTAAAAAGGAAATTCAGTTACTACACTGTATTTCGAGCTATGCTTAAAAATCAAATTCTGAATACTATTTTTAAATGGAAATCTTTTTCTGCTGATATATACTATAAATATATGCTTATTATAGTAATGATGGGTAAAATGTGGAACTTATTCCAATCCCTTCTCTACCCAAGATGACTTTTAAAATGTTTCTACATCACTATTTCAAAATGGACATCTTTTTCTTTTAAGCAACATTTAGATCATAAGATAATGGCTGTTTCTTTTTCTTTCTTAAAAAAAAAATTTTTTTTTTAGCGTTTTCCCTATGTCAGTTTTGCTTTGTTCTAAGCAAAATTCAGTCTTCAAATTTAGACATTGTGTTATCCTTCCCACCTTACAGATGAGGAAACTGATGCACTGAGAAAAGCTTTTTGTTTATCCCCTTAGTAAGTGACAGAGAGCCACAGTGCCAGCCTAGGCAGGTGGTTTTCAACCCTGGGCTCTACTTTATGGGCTCTTTAATCTGCTTTTTATTTTATTTTATTTTATTTTTGATGGAGTATTGCTCTGTCACCCAGGGTGGAGTGCAGTGGTGCAATCTCGGCTCACTGCAACCTCTGCCTCCTGGGCTCAAGCCATCCTCCTGCCTTAGCCTCCTCAGTAACTGGGATTATAGGCACATACCACCACACCCAGCTAATTTTTGTACTTTTAGTAGAGACAGAGTTTCACCATGTTGGCGAGGCTGGTCTCAAACTCCTAACCTCATGATCCGCCTGTCTTGGCCTCCGAACATGCTGGGATTACAGGTGTGAGCCACTGCGCCTGGCCTCTGCTTTTTATTTTATTTATTTATTTATTTTTTGAGGCAGAGTCTGGCTTTGTCACTCAAACGGGAGTATAGTGGTGCAGTCTTGACTCACTGCAACCTCCACTTTCTAGGCTCAAACCACCCTCCACCTCAGCCTCCTGGAGTATTTGTGACTATACAAGACACGCACCACCATGCCCAGCTAATTTTTATATTTTTTGTAGATATGGGGTTTTGTCATGTTGCCTTGGCTGGTCTTGAACTCCTGGGCTCAAGTGATCCCCCTGCCTTTGCCTCCCAAAGTTCTGGGATTACAGGCATGAGCTACCATGTCCAGCCTGCTTTTTATTTTAATAACATAATAGACATCTTACCCCATTAGCACACCCTAGTCTTCTGTATCCTTGAAATAATTGTATGAATGCTGCTGTGGCTAATCAATCTGTTGAAGGATATTTAGCTTGTTTAGAATTTTTCACTATTATAAATTACAGGTAATATCATCATATGTATGAGGCACTTTTAATTTAAAAATCTACTTGTGATTAATTTTAAGCATTTCCGTTGCCCCAATCAGCATCTGAGGCTTCTCACCCCTTTTCCCATCACTGGAGTTGAGCGTTAGCAGTCTTTCAGATCTTGCCAACTTGGTTATTATGCCACCCTTCACTTGCTAAAGTTTGCATTTCTTTAATTACTGATAAAGTTGAGCATGTTTTTATATTTAGTGGTCATTTGTGTTTATTTTGTAACTTTCTTTGTGGCCTTTGCTCATTTTTCAGGATATTAAATTTTCTCAAATGTGCCACAAGTATTCTCCCCCAGTTTTTGCTTTGACTGTATGATTGTGTGCACCCTGTAGACATTTTGAATATTTAGCCAGTAGGAATATCTTTTACCTCTTCTGTCTCCTCTCCCTCCGGTGAGGCAGGGAGAGACTCGTCCAGTGTCGAGGCTTTAAATGCTGTCATATCCCAGGTCCAGATCTCTCGCCCACATCTCCTATCCCACTGTCTCGTTGTTCTCTCTACCTGGAGAGCTGATAAGTGTCTAAATTGATCATTTAGAAAAAGTGAGTTCCTGGCATTCCCTTTTGAATGTACTCTTCTCCTCTTCTTCCCTGTCTCAGCACATGATGAGTCTGCTCTTCCATCTGCCCAGCAGAAAATCCTGGAGTCGTGCTTGAGTCTTCTCTTGCTCTCTGAGCCCGTTTCTAACTCAACCACTTCACTGCCTCAGAGCTGCTACTGTCAGCCAGGTCCCCATTGGCTTTCCTTGGTTATTAAAATCGCCTCCTAGCAGGTCTCTCTGCTACCCGTGTCTGTGTTCTTCACACACATCCAGAGCCAGCCTGGGTTTGGACAGTTCATCTGATTGAGGCCTCTTTTTTTTTTTTTTTGAGATGGAGTTTCACTCTTGTTGCTCAGGCTGGAGAGCAATGGTTGCTCCCTGCAACCTCCACCTCCCAGGTTCAGGCGATTCTCTTGCCTTAGCCTCCTGAGTAGCTGGGATGATAGGCATATGCTGCCACCCCCAGCTAATTTTGTATTTTTAGTAGAGACAAGGTTTCACCATGTTGCTCAGGCTGGTCTCGAACCCCTGACTCAGGTGATCTCCCCACCTCAGCCTCCCAAATGCTGGGATTGCAGGTGTGAGCCATCGAGCCCAGTCTGCCTCCTCCTTTTTTGACACCTTCTCCTGCTACCCATCCTTTGCTCACTCTGTTTTAGCCACACTGGCCTCCTGGCTGTTTGAACACCTCAGGCACATTCCTGCGTCAGGGCCTTGGTACTTTCTGCTCCGTCTGCCTGCGCTGCTCTGTGTGGACACTCTTGCGACTTGTTCTCTCATTTCCTTCAGGTTTCTTTCATGTTATCTCAGCAAGATAACCCTCTCATACAACACAATTTCACCCTCCGACTCTCACATTTCCTGAATATCTTTCTTGCTTTTTCTCTTTAATGCTTCTGATATTCCATGTACTCATTTATCTTCTTTATTATTGTCTGTCTTCCATTAGAATGTAAGAAGCTGCATGGGAGTACGATTTTTTTTTTTATTTAGACAGAGTCTTGCCCTGTTGCCCAAGCTAAAGTACAGTGGTGCGATCACGGCTCCTTGCAACCTTGAACTCCTGGGCTGAAGCCTGCCCCGGCCTCTTGGTGTTGGGATTACAGGCGTAAGCCACTGTGCCCAGCTAGGATTTTTGGTTTTTTTGCCACTGTGGTTTCCTCACTACCTTGTAGAATGCCTGATTCATCATAGGCACTCAGTGAAGACTTGTTGGATGAATGCTTTGGTGAGTGGATTGGCTGTTATTTCAGGCCTGTGGATTGAAGATGAATTCAGTAGGAATGGCAGTTACCAGCCTGTCGACAGGTTCTGCACATCACTGCACTGAGATGGTCTCCTTAGGTGATAACATAGTTTGGTCATTTTAGGAAAGAAATTGCAGACTTTGAACTACAGAAAGCAAAAGAATTAGCTCGAATAGAAGAGTTTAAAAAGGAGGAAATGAGGAAGATACAAAAGGAACGTAAAGTTTTTGAAAAGTATACTACAGCTGCAAGAGCTTTTCCAGATAAAAAGGAACGAGAAGAAATACAGGTATGCTAGTTCTTTACGTTACAGTCATGTAAGTTAGTAAAGGTGACAATATTGTAAGGATCTCATTAGAGTTATTTCATATGTCAAAGCAAAACTGCGTTTCAGTCCATTATTCATTCAGCAAATAATCTGAGACAATGCGTCAGGAATATCTTTTGTAGTCTGACTTTTAAAGAGTAAAATATATATGAGTTCTTTTCTTACAAGTAAAGGCTTCCTGGAAAAGACCATGATAATGTCATGGATGAATGAACAAACCAGGAGTTGGAAATTCACCAGCGTAATGTTATGTTAATCTTTTTGACCTGCCATACACCAAATACTGTTAGTTCTGTTCATTTATCATAACTTACAGCCGTAAATAACCAGATGTTTAATTCTAAAACTTAGAAACTGATAGGTCACATTATTAGTCCTGTTCACTTCATAGTTAGAAATGGACATGATCAGAAGGTTGTAGAAGTTAAAAAAGAACTCATGCTGTTCTTGCTAAAACTCTGTAAGCCTTCTAGAAAAAAATAGGTGAATTTATTTACAATATTGGCATATGCAAAGATTTCTAAGAGAAGACACGACTAACTATAAAATAAAACATGGATATATTGGACTTCATCAAAGTTAAAACTTATCAAAAGAGAAATTTAAAATGGCAATCCATTGCTTCTAGCATAAAATGCAAACTCACTGGCTGGGTGCAGTGGCTCACACCTGTAATCCCAACACTTTGGGAGGCCGAAGCAGGTGGATCACAAGGTCTTGAGTTCAAGACCAGCCTGGCCAAAATGGTGAAATCCCATCTCTACTAAAAATACAAAAATTAGTCAGGTGTGGTGGTACACACCTGTAGTCCCTGCTACTCGGGAGGCTGAGGGGGGAAGAATCGCTTGAACCCAGGAGGCAGAGGTTGTAGTGAGCTGAGATTATGCCACTGTACTCCAGCCTGGGTGACAGAGCGAGACTCCATCTCAAAAAAGAAAAAAGAAAAATAGCAAACTCACCTCCTACTGTCTGTATTTTAATTACTAGCAGTTTTGAGTTCCAGCCTTTGCTTTCTTCCCATGTCATGTAGCCATCCTCGAGCAATCTCACCTGCACACCTTCAGCTTGAGTTACTAAATAGCATGTGCTCAGGGTCTTTAATTCTTTATTTTTGTGGGAAAAAATGTACCATTATGTTTTGGTTAATACTTACTTTATTAAATCTAATGTATTAGACTTTGACAGTATTAAAACTTTTATTTCTCAAAGGCAATAAAAAGATACTATCATTCAAAAGGTAAAAAAGACGTGTAGTGAAATTTCTCCCTCACCCTTGCCCTAGCCACCTATTCAGTTGTTTTTTGAAAATAATTTTTTCTTATAGAAAATTTCAAAAGCACATGAAAGTAGGAAGAATAATAGAATGAATTCCCGTTTCACCAGTGATCATTGTGTTTTTCTAATTTCATCTCTGTCTCCCCTCTACTCTTTTGTTGCTTTTTAATCTGGAATTTAAAAAGTGCAATCCTAGACATCTGCTCATTTCACGTGTAAATAGTCTAGTAGGTTTCTCTGAGAAAGACGTCTTTAAAAAATAAGATTATCGGCTGAGCGCAGTGGCTCACGTCTATAATCCCAGCACTTTGGGAAGCCGAGGCAGGCAGATCGCTTGAGGTCAGGAGTTAAGAGACCAGCCTGGCCAACATGGCCAATCCCCATCTCTACTAAAAATACAAAAAAATTAACTGGGTGTGGTAGCACACCTGTAGTACCAGCCACTTGGGAGGCTGAGGCAGGAGAACCACTTGAACCTGGGAGGAGGAGGTTGCGGTGAGCCAAGATCGCGCTACTGTACTCCAGCCTGGGTGACAGAGTGAGACACCGTCCCGGGGAAAAAAAATTATACATTTGTCACACCTAACAAAATTTACAGTAATTCCTTAATATCAACTAATATTTAGTCCATATTCAGATTTTCCAATCGCTCGGTATCTTTTTACAGTTGATTTGTTTGCATTCTAATTCACCTCTCTTGAGGCAGCCAGTGCTATCAATCTTAGATCTTTCCAGAGAAATTCTTAGCAAATACATATATATATATCCATGGTGGTTTTTTTTAAACATTAATGTTAGTCTACTGAAATCATTATATATCTTAACAAAACATCTTTATTCTTTGTTTTATTATTGTATATAATTGCAATGTGTGCCATAATATACTTACCTAAGCACTTATTTCAGTTCTTCTATTTACAAGAATACAAGAAGGGCTATACTGAATAACTTTGTGCATACATCACTTCTCACAATCATTCTCCTACTTACTCATTCAGCATGTGACTGTTGAGTAGCTGCTATGTAGCAGGCATGGACTGGGAATGCAGTAGTGAACAAAACAAATCAATCCCTGTCCTTATATTGCTTACATCCTGGAGTATATCTCTAGGATGGATTCCTACGAGTGAAATTTTGAGGTTAAAGCGTATGTACATTGATACAAATTGCCAGATTATCCCTTCATAAACATCTTGCCAATTTTTAGTTGTTTTTATGTATTTATTTTTGAGACAGGGTCTCACTCCATCACCCATAACAGAGTGCAGGGGCTCCATCTCGGCTCACTGCAACCTCCACCTCTCAGGTTCAGGCGATTCTCCTTCAGCCCCCGAGTAGCTGGGATTATAGGTGCCCACCTATAATTAATTTTTAGTTCTACTAGCAATTCTTAGAGCATATTTTGTTCTTCACTTGATTGGTAAGAGGTTAAAAATTGATATTAAACTTAATTGAATTTCTTTTAAACAATCTGAATTATAGTTACAAATTTAGTATGGTTGTTTTTGGTGAACAAGCCAAATACTTTAAACAGTAGTTAATAACAAACTCTGCTACCGGAAAACTTCACCAAATTTAAAACCATAGCCTATTCTAAAATACATGATGAGTTTGTCACTTCATTTTTCTTTTTGAATCTCCTAGGATTAGAGATATTTTGATAACCTTGCTGTTATGGAAAGCTCACCAGATCCAAAGGGAAAAAATAAATAACCTCCTTAGACCGCCCAAGGTTACGAGATTGATTGTGTTTTTTCCCCTCTTCTCATCTTTCTCATAGCTCTGATCCTGACTACTTCTTCCAAGGTGATTCAAGCCACAGCAAACGCACTTCTTTTTGTTGTTGCACTTTGTTAGGGGAATAACGTGGGTTTTCTTTTCTGGCAGCCTCGTGCCTTTCCCTCACACGATGTGTCCTCTGATTCTCAGGCTGTGCAGTCCAGGCTGCTAGCTCTTAGCCCCGTGTGGCTGTTAACACATTTACATTTAAAGTAGTTAGAGGTAAATGGAAAAATCAATTTCTCCTTCCCATTAGCTACATTTCTAGGACTTAGTAGCCACGTGTGGCTGGCTGGTGGCTGCCACAGTGCACCGTGCAGGACTGGGCACATCCTCACTGCTAGCAGCTCTGGGCTGTGCCCCTCCAGGGGCCTGTTGGGTGGGGAGAGGCTGGGCTGGTGAGTTGCCCTCCCTCTTCAGGAACTCATTCTTGAACTCTCACCTTTGTTCGTTTATATGACTTCCAGTGTTGATTGAAGTTTTGGACCCTGTTCATACTTGGTTATCATGTGTGACCCTGGGTATTCATTATTTCTTGCTGGTTTTGGTGCAGTTCCTTTTCTTCCTTACACTATTTGGCTTATTCATAGTCCCCCGTATTTACCTTTCTTTCTACTTCTGTTCAAAAATATACTTTAAAAACAGATATAGGTTTGTTATCTTTATTGATACTGTATTAAATCATCAGAATTAAGGAGAGGGCATATTTAACCTTTACGTTATGGTTATGCTAAAAAAAAGAATTAAGTTTTATTTTGGGTATTCATTCAGCAAATTTATTGAGAACCCCTTATGTACTAGACACTGGCAATCATTGAGGAATTGATGATGAGTTAGCCATTTCTGCCCTCCTGGAATTTACATTCATCATTACTGAGTTATGGCTTTTCACAAACTCAGTTTAATTAATTATAAAATTTCCATTTTGATGTTTAAGTGGTCCCAACTTGACCAGTTGGGGAGCCTCTTTAAGTCCATGGCCCCCTTGCCATTTAACGGTGCCCTTGGCATTTTGAGAGTACTGCTTTCTGGAACAACGGGTTATTTAAGACTATTTGGTTTTGGCTTTCTTTTTTAAAACCTGCTCTGGGTCTGGCATCCACTGCACTGCAAGGAGCTGGGCTCCTCGAGGGCTGCTCTGGGTGCGGAGCCTGTGGAGGTGACAGAGCCGGCTGCACCTTCCGCAGGTCCCAGGTGCCCTCGGCCGGCCTTCCCTGCCCGGCTCCTGCGCTTTCTTACCGTTTCCGAGGCGCGGGCCCTCAGCCCTGCTCACCAGGACCTGGCAGCCCCCACTGCCTTAGCCTCAGCCTCGCCCACGGGATGTGGAGTCCCTTCAGGGTGTGGAGGCACCGGCGGAGCTTTCACACTGTGCTGGAAGTCTGCGCCCCAGCGGCGGATCCCACCCGCCACCCAGGCCTGCTGGGCTCCGCTGGTCGTTTCTTCTGCCCCTTTCTCCTCCCTGCTCCTCTCCCGTCTGTCTGGGTCTGGGCTCTCACCAGTCCCCCAGCCTAGGGGCTCCCTTTTCTCACTCTGCCTAGCTGCTGCCTCTTACTCCCTCGGCCCCCAGGGCTGCCTCCCGCCCACAGAGCCCCCCACCCCCACCTCCGCCCTGCCCTCTGTCTCCACCGCGTGTTACTCCTCCAGCCTCCCCTTCCTTACCACTGGCTGGCATTTCTTTAAACGAAACTCACTCGACCCCACAGCCCAAGGTTTTCCTTTACAGCAAAACTCCTTGAAAGCCTTGCCCATACTCACTGTGCCCAGATCTCCAAATCTTACCTGCTGTTTTCTCCACAAGCCCTGCAGCGCAGCCTCCAATCACTCCGTGGCTCTGACACAGCCCCTGTTACGCCCCTGTGCCTTACTCCGACCATGAACCCCACGCTTCATCTGTGGCCCTCTGCCAGTGGTTGTCCTGCTGCCTTCCTCTCCCATGCTTAGGCCAGAGGTCTCGACTCATTCTCGAGGCTTCTCTTGCTCTTCCACTCCATGCTTTTCTGACAAAGTCCACCCGGATTCCAGTTACCACCTCCAGGTTAATGACTTGTGGGTGGCCTGGCCTCCTCTCTCACCCTATCCCTGTGGCGTCGCTCCAGAAGGTGACCACACATCCCCTCTGCTCAATCCCCTCCATACGCTTCTGCTTTCCTTCCTTTAAGAGCCTCAGTCCTCTTTTCCCCTTCCTGTCCCTGGCCAGTCCTCCTGCCATTTACCTGTCACCTGCACTAGCACCTTGCAGTGCTGGCACTGAACCAGGAGCCCTCCTGCTGCTTTCCCCATGGGCTGCCTCCTGCAGCTCTGTCCACTGATACCCAGCACATGTCATGCTGCCTCCCCACACGGCCCCGGCCACCTACCCGCTCTCCCTTGTCACCCCCCACCTGCCTTGGCCATCCTCCCACTCTCTCGTCACCCCCTCACCTGCCCCGGCCACCCTCC
>PVKP010020517.1:0-40642 GCA_004027715.1 Plecturocebus donacophilus
CTCCCAAAGTGCTGGGATTACAGTCATAAGCCCCTGGGCCCAGCCTCACTACACTTTTGAGCTCCTGAGCTGAAGCAATCCTCTCCCCTCAGCCTCCCAAATAACTGGGTTTACAGGTGCATGCCACCATGCCTGACTAATTTTTCTATTTTTTTAGTTTTGTAGAGATGGGGTCTTGTCATGTTGCCCAGGCTGGTCTTGAACTCCTGGCCTCAAGTCAGCCTTTTGCCTTGGCCTTCCAAAGAACTGGGATTATAAATATGAGCTACCACCACCTCCAGCCTAAATTTCTGTTGTTTTTAGTCACATGATTTGTGGCACTTGGTTATGGCAGCTGTAAGAAACAAATACATCATTTTTCTACCTTTGGTTTCTCTGTTCAGGGGCAATCAATGTTAGTACCTTTCATATATATATATATATATATTTAAATTTAAAAATCAATGTGTTAGATTTTTGAATATTCACATGGGTCAAAAATAAAAATACATAAAACATTATATAGTCAAAAGTTTCTCTTAGTCCATCCATACTTTATCTGCCTGTTTATTTATTTACTGAGACAGATTCTCACTTTATCACCCAGGCTGAAATGCAGTAGTGCAAACACAGCTCACTATAGCCTGTAACTCTCAGGTTCAAGTGATCCTCCCACCTCAGCCTCTGGAATAGCTGGGACCACAGGCTTGTGCCACCATGCCCAGCTAATTTTTGTATTTTTTGCAGATACAGGGTTTCACCATGTTGCCCAGGCTGGTCTCAAACTCCTGACCTCAAGGAATCCTCCCGCCTTGGCCTCCCAGTGTGCTGGGATTATAGGCGTCAGTCGCTGCACCTGGCCTTACTGTAACTTTTTTACTATAAAAACCAAGAAAGCTTTTTTAAGTTTTTGGTCTCTTTGGTCTTTTTATAATAATATTTGGCTTAAAAAACATATTGTACAGCTATACAGTATATTCTTATTCTGTAAGTTTTTTTCTGTTTTTATAATTATTTACTTTTTTTTTTTCCTTTTAAAACATTGTTAAAAACCTTAAGATGCAAACACACATATCTAGGTCTACACAGGGCCAGGGTCATCAATATCAGTATCTTCTGCCTCCTCACCTTGCCCCACTGGAAGCATTCAGGGGCAGTCACACATGGAGCTGTCATTTCTTGTGGTAACAATGCCTTCTTCTGGAATACCTCCTGAAAGAACCGCCTGGGCTGTTCCACAGTTGCCTTTTAAAAATATAAGTAGAAAGGTACATTCTAAAATGATGATAAAAAGTATGGTACAATAACTACATAAGCCAGTAATATAGTCATTTATTATCACTATCAAGTATTATGAGTCATACTCATAATTGCATGTGCTCTACTTTCACATGACTGGCAGTGAAGTGGGTTTGTTTACACCAGCATCACCACAAACAGGTGAGTAATGCATTGCACTAAGACACTGCAATGATGACAATGTCACTAGGTAATAGGAATTTTTCAGCTCCATGATAATCTTATGAGACTGCCATGGTATACGCAGTCTGTAGAAGCGTCATTTTGTGTCACATGACTGTACAGGTTATAGATTCCTGTCTTCCTCTTCATAACAGAAATCTGTTACACACATTGTTCTTCACCATGTCTTTTTTTTTTCCTGATAGAAAAAGTATTTTTCCATCATTTTCTGTTCAAAATTCCTCTAGCATGGAAACTGATGACTATAGTTTCTCCTTCATGGTTAAGGAGAAAGGAAAGTGAGGCCTTCATCAAGATCACCTTCCACCTCAGTGTCAGAATTAGGCTTACTTTCTAGGTGTCTGTACTTTGGGACTCATAAGTTGTAGAAAAAATATGCCAACCAAGGCTGTGAATGCCTAGAGCACTACTTCTTTTATGGGAAGATCCATGGAAACAGATTCATGGAAACCAGGGTGGCCTGAGACTGAAGCTTCCAAACCCAAGTAGCCTCTTGGGGTTGGTGGCATGGAGAAGGATGAGTGGGAACAAGTTGGTCTTTCGTGTCTCCATGATACCAAGGAGTCTTTATGGTTCGGTGGGGTGCTCAGAGGGAGATGGGCATCCTGATGTCTGATAGCCATTCAATTCTGGTGGGCTAGAGGTTTTCTGATTTATGGAGGAATGGTTCAAGAGAGCATGGCATTTAATTAAAAGCACTGGCTTTGAAGCTGGTTGTTTGGATTGGAATTCCTGTTAGCAGCTGGGTGACTTGCCCTTGGTACTAAACCTCTCTGTATTTCAGATTCATCATCTGCAGAACGAGGATTGTGATGAGGAGTGAAGGAAACCATTTGCTTGAGTGTGAACAGCCTGTCTGGCACTTTAATATTAAGATGGTGATGAGAAGAGGAAGGTGAGGCCGGAGATGATGGATTGAGACCTTTGGCAGTGCTGCAGGATGAACTTAAGAGAGCCGCTGCCTTAGGTTGGGCTAAGCAGGGATTTTTTTTTTTCTTGTTTTTCTGAATGGGTTAGCCTGACCTCCTTCAGTAGAGGCTGGTGGGAACTGCGGTTGCATAAGATGAAAATACATGGGCCGAGGGGAATTTATGTTCATTCTGACCTCAATTAACTTATAAAACATATAAGAAATTATATGCAAATAAGTACCAATTATTTTCTGTCAGGATCGTGTGTCAATTTTTGCAGTCTTGGCATCTACATTATGCCGGGTCACTTGATCCTCAATGTTCCACACTGGGCCATCACCCCCAATTCATTTAGTACCCACCAATTTCCTGACAGCATTGCCAATTTCAGACTATCTTTCTATTTATTCTTTGTTCAGATCCTGACTGCCCTTGTAAACTTCTTTATTGCCTAGAACTGGTAAGACAGCACTTCATAAATTAATAAAAATGTTGCCTTTTAATATATCAGCAAAATGACTGGAGAGCTATTGAATTCATAATATGTATTCTTAGAGATTTTTAAAGCATCTCCTAGGGTTTCAGCACACAATTCCTATTAAAGCTAAATGTGATTGAAGTACAAGCCCTCAAAAATTCTTACCCACAGTTGGATCTGATAGGACAAGAGCCCTCCTCCAAATTCAGATATTTGCAAAAATCAACTTGAGCAAAGAACTCTAGAAGCACAAGCAACGTTCCATTTGTCTGCTCCTACAACTGTTTACAGAGTATCTAGTGTGTGCCAGGCTTCTCAACAATGACAACTATATGAAGAAAAAGCTACTGCCATCTCTGATAAATAGAATGTATTAATATATTGTTGGCCAGGCATGGTGGCTCACGTCTGTAATCCCAGCACTTTGGGACGATGAGGTGGGTGGATCACCTGAGGTCGGGAGTTCAAGACCAGCCTGACCAACATGGAGAAACCCCCGTCTCTTCTAAGCGTACAAAATTAACTGGGTGTGGTGGTGCATGCCTGTAATCCCAGCTGCTCTGGAGGCTGAGGCAGGAGAATAGCTTGAACCCGGGAGGTGGAGGTTGCTGTAAGTTGAGATCGTGCCATTGCACGCGCAGCCTGGGCAACAAGAACGAAAGTCTGTCTCAAAAAAATAAAATAAAATAAAATATTGTTAAAATGAGCATACACTTATATGGATCAGTGTTTCATGTTGTCAGTGTAGCATATTTCTGTCCCATTCAAGGTCATAGTTATCAACAGCATAGGTCCTAAGTTGTGGAGAAATAGAGGCATTTTATGTCAAATTCATCTTATGAGATGAGAGATCTCTGAATGGGGTAGCAGAGACAACCTATATAAACGTTGAGCCTTTCTGAATAAGAATGTTGAGTCTCCTCTTGGTCAATAATGTTGAATCAAGAAGAAATTGAGGCTGACCGCAACCCTTAGCCAACTGGCGAAGGCTGAGGGGCTCTTGTGTACTTCCAAGGACAATCTACCTATAGGAAGTAAGTATTCCTGGGTAAGTTGTTCAGTGAAGTTTGACTCACCTAGAACTATGTTATCATCCAGCTTGTAATTCTTCACCAATGCCATGGGAATAAAATGGATTTTATTTAAAATGTTTTAAAAAGTCAAGATATTGATATGAAAACATTCTTTAGGCTGGTAATCTTTTGTAAAAAGGAAGTGAATGTAGTCCTCTCTTAGATGTTCTTAGTGGGCGCTTACTGAGCTGCAATTTCATCTTCTTTTCCCTCTGTCCCCAAGGTTTTTTTTCTCCTTGTGTTGACTCTTCTAAAATTTTGCCAATGATGGCTGGGAGCGGTGGCTCACAGCTGTAATCCCAGCACTTTGGGAGGCCAAGGTGGGTGGATCACATGAGGTTGGGAGTTCGAGACCAGCCTGACCAACGTGGAGAAACCCCCATCTCTTCTAAGAATACAAAATGTTTGGTGGTGCATGCCTGTAATCCCAGCTACTCAGGAGGCTGAGGCAGGAGAATTGCTTGAACCCAGGAGGCAGAGGTTGTGGTGAGCCGAGATCACACCATTGCACTCCAGCCTGCTCAACAAGAGTGAAACTCCATCTCAAAAAAAAAAAAATTTTTTTTTTTTTTTCCAATGAATGATGTCAAAGGGGCTGATCTAAAATGTTCAGAATGTCAACTTAGGTTAAAAACGCAAACTATATTTTGATCTGAGCTTCCAGAATCTCATGTAATTTGCAGTACTCCTTGAAGGTTACCACCTGACCTTCTGATGGAAATTTGTTGCCTTATTGTTTCGTCCTTACAACTGACTTCTTTAAGCCACAAAACAGATCTGTGTTTTCCTTATAAAGAAACGGTCACTCTTTGGGGTATGACAGCAGTAACTTCTTTGAAAAACCACCAGATACACTAGAAAGATGGTGGAGCAAGAGAAAAAAAAAAAATCCCTTTGGTTCCAGAAAATCTCCTGAAAAAGAGGAAGGCTTATCAAGCCCTCAAAGCCACTCAGGCAAATTAGGCACTTTTTGGCAAAGAAAGAGCAGAGGAAAGGAAAAGGGCTCAGGTTTAAGCGACTGGAACCACGATTCCTACATGATTCCTTGTGGCAAAAACGTGACAAGGTGCATCTCAGATGACTAGAAGTGAAACCTCATGCTTTGGAATTGTCAGATAACCATTCCTTGGCTTTTTTTTTTTTGAGACAGAGTCTCACTCTGTTGCACAGGCTGCAGTGCAGTAGCAGGATCTCAGCTCACTGCAACCTCCACCTCCCCGGTTCAAGCGATTCTCCTGCCTCAGCCTCCCCAGTAGCTGGGATTACAGGCGCATGCCACCATGCCTGCCTAATTTTTGTCTTTTTAGTACAAATGGGGTTTCGCCATGTTGGCTGAGCTGCTCTCACACTCCTGACCTCAGGTGATCTGCCTGCCTTGGCCTCCCAAAGTGCTGAAATCATAGGCTCCTTGGCCTTTGTTGTACTCATCCAAAGGATTAAGGGGTGAGTTTACTGGTGCAGAGAACCATTGCAAGACTTCGCCTGAAGAAAATTTTTAGTGGGGTTTTTATAAAAGTCACCCCCAGCACCTAATGCTTCATATAGTGGAACCTTATGTGACCAGGAAATTTCCAAAAGTGAAGTCTGTCCGGGAACTCATTTTGAAACCTGGACAACATGTTTGTCCCTCTGACAGCACAGCGATTGAGGAGCACCTGGGAAGTCTGGTGTCATTTGCTTGGAAGACCTCATTCATGAAGTTGCCTTCCCAGGGAAATATTTCCAGGAGATCTCGTGGTTCTTGCACTCTTTCCACTTCTCAAGGAGATGGATTCACCTGGCTGTCAGTGTGAACGCACCAATCAGCTCATCCACCAGCTGAACTAGATCCAGAATATCTGAAAGCACAGTGCAGGGGAAGCATGTGTTTTTGTTTTTTGGGGAATTATTATCAGGTATCTTCGGAGAAGATGATTTCCTCTATTATCTTCAAAAACGGAAAGGGGCGGCCGGAGACTTCATGGCGACGGGCGCGGTGCGGGGGTGACTGAGCTAGGAGCCTGGGGGCTGGTGTGCGCCAAGCGTCTGCCGGGTCCCCACGTGCCTCCCAGGCTCCGCACTCCAGATGCTGCGCGGGCGCTGAGGACAATGATGAAGTATTTCCTGGGCCAGAGCGTGCTCGGGAGTTCCTGGGACCGAGCGTTCGCCGCCTTGTGGCAGCGGTACCCTAATTTCTATAGCAAACATGTCCGGACGGAAGACGCCGTACACCGGGAGGTGACACGTGACCGGAAACTGCTGTCCCCGCAACTCCTGACCAAGACCAACCGGAGGCCCCGCTGGGCGGAACGACTGTTTCCTGCCAGTGTTGTTCACCGGTGTGCATCCTGGGGAACTCTATTGTGGACCCACAGAATCAGACCGTGACTACCTTCACATGGAACGTCAACCACGCCCGGCTGATGGTGGTGGAGGAACGATGCGTTTACTGTGTGAACTCTGACGACGGTGGCTGGACCGAAATGCCGGGAAGCCTGGGTGTCCTCTAGCTTATTTAGTGTCTCCAGGGCTGTCCAGGAATTTGGTCTTGGCCCGTCCAAAACCAATGTGACCAAGACCATGAAGGGTTTTGAACAGATCTTGGCGAAGCTGCAAGGCGAGGCCCCTTCCACAACGCTTGTAGAGACAGCCCAGAAAGCCAGGAAGGCCAAGGACCTCACCAGCAAGGCGGCCACCAAGAAGCAGCAGCAGTTTGGGTAGCCAGCCCACCACCATCACAGCACCCCGGACAGCTTGGCTTAGTCCCTCTGCCCTCCTTCCGTTGTACTTTATCGTTAAAAATCAACTTCCAGCTTCCAACCACCCCCCCACCAAAAAAAAAAAAAAAAAAAATGGAAAGGAGGGTTCAAAGAAAGACAGTAGGTTATTCAAAGCAGGAAAAAGTCCTGCTTTGTTGCAACTTCTATCCTAGGGTTTCATGTTGGTAAATGAGTAACTCAAGCATTCATACAAGGTTCCCTAAGACTCCTGTAGCAATGGACCAAACCCAGGGACGTAATTGAATCTGGAGATTTTTGGGGCCTTGTTTTCTTGAAAAGACTTGAAATACATGTAGAAAGAAAGGTACAAAAATAAATGTTCAGTTGTCTCTGCTGTGAAAAAAAAGCAAACACCAGATTGGGGGGGGTGTTGAGGATCTACCAATAAATCATTACCTTAAAGGTCAAAAGCCTTGATCTAAAAATCACTAGAAAAATGAGATCGAGGAACCAGTAAAATGGACCAGATTGTTGCAGTGCGAATATGAACTTTCAATGTCCCACTGAAACACCAGATATTTTCTGGCTTTGTTTCTTGATGTTCTAAAAGATGTAAAGTCTTTGATATGCAGAAGGTAACCGAAAAGCCTGAACTGCTTAAGAATAGTCCTTGAAGTAGCCTCCTGCCTTAAAAGACAGATCACAGCTATCAATGAAGGCTTCATTCTGCACTTGAACCTTGACTGATAGAACATGTCACACTCTTGTAGGCACCCAATAGTCCCATAGATTTTTCTTTTTTTTCTTTCTTTTTTTTTTTTTTTTGATAAACACAGGAATTGATCCTTCTTGTCCTAAAGCTTGAAACTTAATTTGTTTTATCTCAGTTCCTTTCTCAGGAATGGCTCCCCAGGCATCTCAAAAAAAAAAGTATCAAAGAATGGAAACTCAGCAGATCACCACAATGAGATGTCAGACCCCTTATTTATCATGATTGCTTCCTTGCCCCTCCCTAGTTCTTGTTTCCTTACACATTGTAACATTTTTTCCGGAGTTTTAGTTGGTCAAGGAGAGAGTCTGGAGACTGATCTCCCATCTCCTTGGCTGCGGCATCCAATTAAAGCCTTTTTCCTGGGCAATACTGTTGTTTCTGCTATTGGCTTTCTGTACAGCAAACGGAGGTTTTGGTAACACAAAGAAGAAAACTTCCCAAGTGTATTGTTATAGGACTGAGTACCATGGGAGAAATGGAAACAATAGACATCATCCCTGGATGAATCAGAAGTGACATGAATCACATCGCCAAGACCTGTTGGGGGAGTTTGGGATCATGACAGATGAACTACTCAGAGCCTTGGGAAGCATAGATAGACGATGATGAGCCCAATTTCCCCACCTCTGGCAGAGGGCAGTGGGGTTGTTTCAACTTGTGCTGACAATGAGGAGAAGTCTCCCCTCCTCATCCACTCCTCAGTGATGGGGTCAAATAATAACACCTTTAGCTGCTGTTCTACACGGGGGCTTCCATGCGGCGGAAGCATGGCAGACCCCCACAGCATCTGTTTGGTGTGACTTTTCCTTTTCTCTTTGCTTGTGCAAACTGTGCTCATTTTTTTTTTCTTTTTCTTTCTTTCTTTTTTTAAACTGTGCTCGTTTTAAAAGATTCCTTCTAATCCATAACCACGTCCATGAATATTCCAGTATCTATTGATCTTTCCCTAGTTTGATTTCTAGAACTAATTTTCAGGGTACTCCTCACCATGGCTGTTTTATCATCTGTGTGCCCCATCTTTTCTAGCCAGTTTGCAGGTTCTACTGGTAGAAACTATATTTTTATATATAATTTTTGCTTGTTAGGTTTTCCTTTTAGGGCCTTTCTCATAGGACGAGTGAGTTAAAGAATTAATACATGCTTGATTTTTCCATACGTCACCCTTGGAAATTCTAGTTTCTTGATGATCTGAGACAGACAGTTGCAATTTCTTACCTTGAATGCTTCTTTGAGACTCTGTTAAAACAAAACAAAACAAAACTCATGTCCCAGTTTTGTTTTGTTTTGAGACAGAGTCTTGCTCTATCACCCACGCTGGGGTGCAGTGGTGCCATCTCAGCTCACTGCAACTTCCGCCTCCTGGGTTTAAGCAATTCTTGTGCCTCAGCCTCCTGAGTAGCCCGGATTACAGGCATGTGCCATCACACCTGGCTAATTTTTTTGTATTTTTAGTGGAGACAGGGTTGCGCTATGTTGGCCAGGCTGATCTCAAACTCCTGGCCTCAAGTGATCCTTCTTGGCCTCCCAAAGTGCTGGGATTACAGATGTGAGTCACTGTGCCCAGCCAAGTCTGTTTTTGATTCAGAAAACATGATCATCGTACCTCATCATAACAATTTTCCATTGTATCAATTTTTATCAGAGGGTTGATTGCTGAACAATTTCTAAGTGAGTTTTAACGGCCAATAGCTTCCCTCTTACAGGAGAGGCAAACACTATGGTCCACACTGACCCTTGCTCTCCTAGTCAGCAAGTTGTATTATCATCATCATCTAACAAGGTGAGTACCATGATAATTAGTTTCTAATGAGAAAAGCCTGAGGTTGCCTCCCTTAAAAGAATGTGCCACTGTGTTGGTTTCTGTTGATCAGCAGGACATGCATTTTCAGTTGTTCCCAGGAACGCTGCTGTTTTTTTTTGCTGATCTGGTTTAACCTATGATCAATGACTCTTGAGTGGCAAGGATGCAGCCAAAGTCTGGGGTCTGGAGCTTTGGGTGACCCCACCTTAGGGTGAGGCCTCTACTACTCAACTGAAACTTTGATCTAATTTGCACTGACCTTTGTATAAAGCAGAGGCTATTGTTGACTGCACAAGAGAATGCAGGAATAGGCCAGGAAAGCATTTCTTCTTGGTTCAAATGTCTTGAATCCACCTGGCTGTGAAGGTAGACATGTGGACAAAGTTTTGTTTTGTTTTGTTTTTGAGACAGAGTCTCACTCTGTCGCCAGGTGCAGTGGTGGTATCTCGGCTCACTGCAACCTCTGCCTCCTGGGTTCAAGCGATTCTCCTGCCTCAGCTTCCAGAGTAGCTGGGATTACAGGCACGCACCACCATGCCCAGCTAATTTTTGTATTTTTAGTAGAGACAGGGGTTTTACCATGTTGGCCAGGGTGATCTTGATCTCTTGACCTCATGATCCACCCACCTCAGCCTCTCAAAGTGCTGAGATGGCATTTCACCATGTTGGCCAGGATGGTCTCAATCTCCTAACCTCATGATCCTCCTGCCTTGGCCTCCCAAAGTGCGGGGATTACAGGCGTGAGACACCACACCTGGCCAAGCTAATGTTTTTATTTTTATTTTGTAAAGATGACAGGATTTCCCTATGCTATCTAGGCTGGTCTCGAACTCCTGGGCTCAAGTGATCCTCCCATCTCTGCCTCTCAGTGTTTGAATTACAGGCATGAGCCACCACACCTGGCCAACACATTTACTGATCACCTGCTACTTCAAGCATTTTGCTGAATCATGGAAAGACAAGAATCATTAGAGTCCTTTTCCTTGAGGCACGATCCTTCTTGTTTGAAAGGCGGATAATTGCAATGCTTCACTAGGAGTATTAGTAAAGTACTGCCATGGCTTAAGGAAGAACATCTTTCCTTAATTTCTGGATTCTCTTTTTGAGCCCGTCTTATTTCTGGGACTGGCAAAGGAGATGACACCTGAACTGAGTTTTGAAAGTTTAGAGATATGTTGCTAGTGATAGAAGACTGACAAAAATATCCAGTGTGTGTGAAGCAACCAGTCCTTTGCATTTGCTCCAGATGCAGAAACCAGAGTAAATCTTACAAGCTTGAAGACCTGTACCATTGCTAGGCAGCATAGGACAGCAGTTAAGAATGCAGCTTCTTAATCCAGTGACCAGGGGTAATGGTTAGTTTTATATGTCAACTTGGTGAGACCATAGTACCCAGCTGTGTAAACACTAGTTTAGATGTTGTGAAGATATTTTATAGATGTGTTTAACATCTG
The DNA here is from genome assembly GCA_004027715.1 of Plecturocebus donacophilus. Taxonomy (NCBI): domain Eukaryota; kingdom Metazoa; phylum Chordata; class Mammalia; order Primates; family Pitheciidae; genus Plecturocebus; species Plecturocebus donacophilus. The sequence continues at coordinate 10,650 of PVKP010020517.1, forward strand.
CATCAGTTGACTTTAAGTAAAGCAGATTATCCTCCATCCCGTGGGTGGACCTCACCCACTCATTTGAAGGCCTTAAGAGCAGAAACTGAGGATTCCTGGGGAAGAAGAACTTCTGAGCCTGGGCAACATAGCAAGACCCTGTCTCTACAAAAATAAAAAATAAAAAATAAATTAGCCTGGCATGGTGGCATGCACCTGTAGTTCCAGGAGGGACTACAGGAGGCTGAAGCCGTAGGACTGCTTGAGCCCAGGAGTTCGAGGCTACTGTGAGCTGTGATCGCACCACTGCACTCCAGCCTGGGAGACACAGCAAGACGGAAGGAAGGAAGGAAGGAAGTAAGAAGGGGAGGGAGTAGGGGAGGGAGGGAGGGGACTGCAGTATCAATTTCTGCCTGAATTTCCAGCTTGGTGAACTGGAAGGAAGGAAGGGAGGGAGGGGACCATGGCATCAACTTCTGCCTGAATTTCTAGCTTGGTGAACTACCCTACAAATTTCAGATTTGTCAGCCTCTACAATAGCGTGAGCCAATTTCTTAAAATACATCTATCTATATCTATTTTCTATTGTTTCTGTTTCTCTGTTTCTCTGGAGAACCAGGGTTGAGGATGGTGTTTGGATCCCGCATCTCAATCCTGATTTCCATACTTCCTAGCCGTATGACTTTAGACAAATGACTTCATTTGCCAAAATATCAATCTCTTCACATGTAAAATGAGATAAGAGTAATTCCCTTACAGGGTTGCTGAGAGGATCAAATGAGCCAACGCATGTTAAGTACTTAGCAAATTCCCTAGTCTGGGGTAAGGCTTCAGAAATGTTAGTTCCCATTCTATTTTTGGTTAAACTTTTTTTTTTTTGTCTTATTTTAACTAATCTGAGGTGTGGAGATAATACAAAATTGTGCATCATGATAGCCTGAGTTTTTCTGGGGGACAGAGCGTCTTGTTGTTTTTGGAAGTGCCTTTGACCCAGCATTTTCCATCCGCCATATGAACAGCCACGGGATTGTTCCGCAGCTGCCACTTCACCAGCAAAGTGGGTCACCCCCAAGTGGGCTGAGGGAAGCACAGTCTGGACACAGGGCCTGGTCACCGGGGAGCAGCAGCTGTAGCTAGATCGCTGCAGTGACCCTCGGCTCAGGGGACACATTGGGGGTTCTGCTTGAATCCACACACTGTGTAACCCAGAAAGTGAGAAGTAATGCCCTAAACAGCATCAGACTCAGAATACATGAAGGCTACTCACCATCGGCTGTCCCTTGGTTAAAATGGACTGCTTGCAGAGGTGCCCATCTAATATGTACTGTGTTGAGCCATTCAGTACTTTTGGTGGGTCATTGTGCTGCATTTGTTTGTGCATATGCTTGAAGTGTACAGAAGGGTCTGTATGGCAGAAGTTCGCTGAATGCAAAAGCCCAGTGTCCAGCCTATAATATCAAGCACTGTGCCATTCCTGGCCATTGGAGACATCTATGCCCCTGGGGTGAATGGAGTGGGAGGCCCAGGTGTACGTTTATGCAGAGTATTGTGGCTTGGTTGGAATGGAGCCTTCCTCAGAGGGGACAGCTAGAGAGGCAGTTCAGTGACGCCCCTGCATATGTGCTGGCTAATTTGCCTGGTCCTGGAAGGGGTGGCTGGTTGTTTTTGACAGTGGTGATATTTGTTTAAGGTTGCTTGAGTCTAGATCAGTGAGGTTGTTGTTACTTGAAAAGAGAAGTAGTAAAACCACAGTTTTCAGTTTTTTGGGGATGGTTTTATATAACAGGGACTAACTTGGCAAAAATGGGAGGTCAAGGCTCTCTTTCTCGAATTTATTTATTTGTTTATTTAGAAATGGAGTCTTGCTCTGTCATCCAGGCTGGAGTGCTGTGGCATGATCGTGGCTCACTGCAACCTCTACCTCCTGCCTCAGCCTCCCGAGTAGCTGGGATTATAGGTGCACGCCACCATGCCCGGCTAATTTTTGCATATTTTAGTAGAGATGGGATTTCACCATGTTAGCCGGGCTGGTCTTGAACTCCTGACCTCAGGTGATCTGCCCACCTTGGCCTCCCAAAGTGCGGGGATTATAGGTGTGAGCCACTGCGCCTGGCCCTCAAATACTTTTAAAAGCATAAATGCCTAGTAAGTCTAGTAAATAAAATGATGATTAGTGGAAAATCCTTTTTTCGATATAAGGTGTAGGTATTTACTTTTTTTTTCTTCTTTTTTAAGAAAGAGGGGCATAGATTTCTCCATTGGCCAGGAACGGCACAGTGAGCTGAGATCATGCCATTGCACTCCAGCCTGGGTGACAGTTCATCTCCTGAGTTCAAACGATTCTTTTGCCTCAGCCTCCCAAGTAGCTGGGACTATAGGCATGCACCACCACACCCGGCTAATTTTTGTATTTTCGTAGAGACCGGGTTTCATCATATTGGCCAGGCTGATCTCAAACTCTTGACCTCAGGTGATCCTCCTGCTTCGGCCTCCTAAAGTGCTGGTATTACAGGCATTAGTCACCACACCCAGCCTAGGTATTTGTTTTATATTCCAGTTCCCAACTCCCTCTGGCCTAGAGCCTGACCTGGTACTGCTCAGAATCTGATTGTGATTGAAGGGATCCTCTCCAGTCTGTATGGGCCCAGGGCCACACACCCTCCTGGGTCAGACTGGAAAAGCTTAGGATCAGTCTTGGGCCAACTGGTGATTTTAGGTCTGTGCATCAAACACTTCAGCTCTCCTACTATTCGAGCACACAGTAGGATTGTGCTTCTCAGCTCCCTTGCAGTTGGAGGGGCCCTGTGGCCAATTCTGGCCAATGAGATGGAATGGAGGTGACCTGAGTTGCTTCTGAGCTGGACAGCTTAATCACCTCTGTGAGACCCTCTGGTGTTCCCTTGTCCTCAGGAATAGCCACTGGCAATGTTTAGGATGGTCACTTTTCCTTTGGCTGTGTTCCTAAGTGGTTACAACAAGAAGACCCCCACCAGATAACAACAGATGGACCTATGGCATGCTCAAAGAATAAATCCTTTACTGAGCCATCCATGGAGGTTTTGGGGTTCTTCCTTGTGTAACATAACCTGATCTGTCCTGACTTACAGGAAGGCTGATCATTGAATGATCATAGAATGCCATGTTAACCAAACTTTCTTGCATTTCTTCCACGTATTTTCACCTGAAAGTTAGTCTCACATTCCTTTAAAGATGTTCAGTGGTTTTTTCATCTAGAGCTTCCTCAGAATATAACAAATACAGACCCCTGAGAGACCTCTTTATCTTCTTATCCAAAAGTGAATATTTGAGAACTTGTTTGGAATTTGGCCAGGGTCTAGAAGTGAGAAGGTAAAGTAATTTGCAAGTTACTAGTTATCAGAACTTGAAAGGATCATTGGAATGGATTGTCCAAAACTTTAATTTTACCAAGAAGAAAATCAAAGTTCATAGAAACGAAGAGAGTAATTTAACCAAAGTCACAGCTTGCTAGTTGGTTAATATTAGAGACAGGACCAGGACTCAGGGCCATTGGTTACATTTTATTTTTCTGTGTAATGAAGGGACGGTGTATAAAGGTCAAAAAGCAGTGTGCTGACCTCATAGTCAGCTCTGCCCAATTGAACCATAATGCAAGCTGTCAATGAACTATTTTTTGGTAGCTACATAAAAAAGTATAAAGAAAAAGGTTAAGTTAATTTTAATAATCTATTTTATTTAAACCAATATATCAAAAATATTATTACCAAAGGGATGATTAAAGAAATAAAATAATTTAAAAAGCCAAAAATAGTAGTACATTTTAACATGTAATCAATATAAGAATTGTTAATGAGATATTTCACTTTGTTGCACTAAGTCTTCCAAATTTGATGTGTATTTTATTTATTTATTTATTTATCAGTTGGAGTCTTACTCTGTAGCCCAGGCTGGAATGCTGTGGCGCGATCTCGGCTCACTGCAACCTCCGCCTCCCAGGTTCAAATGATTCTCCTGCCTCAGCCTCCTGAGTAGCTGGGACTACAGGTGCACACTACCATGCCTGATTAATTTTTTGTATTTTTAGTAGAGACAGGGTTTCACTGTGTTAAAAGGATGAAATCGAGGTCATCCATCAGGATGGTCTCAATCTCCTGACTTCACTATCTGCCCGTGTTGGCCTCCCAAAGTGCAGGGATTACAGGTATGAGCCACCATGCCCGATCCATCATCCAGAATTTGTAGGGGGAGGGAAGAAAACTGGAAGGAAACTGTACAACAAGAACAGGTCAGATTCTTTTCTCCTTGACCTTTCGTTTGCCCCCTCCCCCTCCCCCTTTTCTTTTTCTTTACTTTTGTTCCTGAGACGAAGTTTTGCTATTGTTGCCCAGGCTGGAGTGCAATAGTGGGATCTCAGCTCACTGTAACCTTCGCCTTCTGGGTTCAAGTGATTCTTCTGCCTCAGCCTCCCAAATAGCTGAGATTACAGGCATGTGTCATTATGCTCAGCTAATTTTTTTGTATTTTTAGTAGAGATGGGGTTTCATCATGTTGGCCAGCTGGTCTCGAACTCCTGACCTCAGGTGATCCACTCACCTTGGCCTCCCAAAGTGCTGAGATTACAGGTGTGAATCACCACACCTGGCCTTATTAATTGTTTTGAGACAGTCTCATTCTGTCGCTGTGGCTAAAGTGCAGTGGCACCATCTCGGCTCATTGCAACCTCTGCCTCCTGGGTTCAAGCGATTCTCTTGCCTCAGCCTCCCAAGTAGCTGAGACTAGAGGCACGTGCCACCACACCCAGTTAATTTTTGTATTTTCAGTAGAGACGAGGTTTCGCCATATTGGCCAGGCTGGTCTCAACCTTGTGACCTCAGGAGATCCACCTGCCTCGGCTTCCCAAAGCGCTGGGATTACAGGTGTGAGCCACTGCACCTGGCCCTGATGTTTATTTTACACTTAGAGCATATCTCATCTGGACTAGCCACATTTCAAATGCTGAAAAGGTCCACGTGGCCAGTGCCTACCCTATGGGACAGCACAGCTCTAAATTCCTGGAGGACAGGGGGATTTCAAGTCAGTTATCCTTGTTAAATACCTGAATTTGTGTCGCATGTGATGACGTGTTTCTCATTATCTTCATGTGGATACCAGACACCATAATACTTGGCCCCTTGTCACTTCATAGGGATGTGAAGGCAATTAATGAGATCATGTCTGAATTCAGCAGAAGGTTCTGTCTAAATTCAAGGTGCTATTCTCTTTTATACGTCTGTGGGGAAGTCCCATTAGCACCCATGGGAACTATGCACGTTACTGTAATGGAAAAACAAACATTCCTCATCAGGCAAGGAAAAATACTAGGTTACTAACAGGGGTGTGCTCTTCCGTGTGGGTGGGGACTTTCTGCTGAGGGGTGACGGAGTTATAAAGTCTTGTGCTATCACACGGGGGAAGAGCCGGATCTCTTCCCCCTGCTGGGCAGGGGAGGTGGAAAGGTAAACCAGTGCGCGGTGGGGGTGTGGGATGGTATAGACTATTGTATTCAGACCTCACCTGTGCCCACTGCCTCCTCTCAAGGCAGGGCCCTAAAAGAACAACAGGTAGAATGCTGCTTTTCTACTGTCCAGAATGGCTAGTTTGGATTTACTTTTCTGGCTGTTTGGACAAGTTCCTATGAAGCGAGCTATGGGGTGGAACTTCCCAGGACAGCAAAAGGTGCTACTTTCCCTCCCACAGGAACTCTCTCCAAAATTGCAAAAAGTACCAGTTACCCCCACCAAATACTGGAACTCTTGTGTCATTCCTCTAGTGTATTTGGTAAGCACTTTGGAAGCCTTTAAAATAGTATTCTAAGGCCAGATTCTGTGGCGTGCCTGTAGTCCCAGCTACTCAGGAGGCCGAGGCGGGAGGATCACTTAAGCCCGGGAGTTTGAGGCTGCAGTGAGCTATATCATACCTGGGAATAGTCAACACACTCAAGCCTGTGCAATGTAGCAAGATTCTGTCTCCACAAAAATTAAGTTATTTTAAAGAGTGCTCTAAGCCATGGGTGGGCGTGGCTTGCCTTTCCAAGCTAGGTTATGTTTTTATAGAAATGAATTGAGCAGGCCAGGCGTGGATGAGGCAGGTGGATCACGAGGTCAGGAGTTCAAGACCAGCCTGGCCAAGTTGGTGAAACCCCATTTCTACTAAAAATACAAAAATTAGCTGGGTGTGGTGGCATGTGCCTGTAATCTCAGCTACTCAGGAGGCTGAGGCAGAGAACTGCTTACACCTGGGAGGCGAGGTTGCAGTGAGCTGAGATAGCACCACTGCACTCCAGCCTGGGCAACAGAGCAAGACTCTGTCTTAAAAATATTTCTCCCATAGAGATGCAAAGTATTTCTTTCTATTGTTAAAGATAATCCCAAAGATCATAATTTTATTGACCAGTAAGACATTACCCAGTTTTATATTTAATAAGCTCCTTTCAACTTTTTTTTTCCTGATAGGATAAATACTCCTTTTCTTCCCTCCCTCCCTCCTTCCTTCCTTCCACTCTTTCTCTCCTTCCTTCCTTCCTTCCTTCCACTCTTTCTCTCCTTCCTTCCTTCCTTCCGCTCTTCCTCTGTTTCTCTCTTTATTTCAGTCTCTCTCTGTTGCCCAGGCTGGAATGCAATGGCATGATCATGGTTCACTGCAGCTTGATCTCCAGGCTCAAGTGATCCTCCTGCCCCAGCCTCTGCAAGTCACTGGGACCACAGGCACATGCCACCATGCTCGTGCCACCACACTCAACTAATGGAAAAAAAAAAAATTGTAGAGAGGGGTCTTCGTATGTTGCCTAGGCTGGTCTCAAACTCCTTGGCTCAAGTGATTCTCTCACCTTGGTCTCTCCAAGTGCTGGGATTACAGGTGTGAGCCATTGTGCCTGGCCAGTATATGCCCATTTTCAAATGCTCTTAGAATCATCTTGATCATCTTATTTGTTCCCTCATTAGAGAGTTAGACAAATCTTTATATGTGCTTATTTGTATGTTCATATGAGAGTCAACGTAAAGAATTGTGAGGGGTTGATGTTTTGCCCTACTTGTAAGTTAACAAGTTAGCCTGTCATGGTTTCATGGATGCTGGCAGAAGACATGAAACTCCTGGGTCAGAGACAAAGGACTTCATGATGAATGGTACAGCAAGCAGCATGAGCATCAGCGCATTTGTGCATTTCTGCCAGTTCCCCTTCCCCCTGCAAATCCCATAAGGGTGACATGGATAGATTTAAGTAGATCCCTATAAATTCAGTGTGTCACATTATACTAACCATAGGAACTTGAATCTTATATGATGTTTAGTAAGCCTGATTCCACTTTTCTCCAGAGTGAAACACTATCTCTGCCTTCTAAGGCTATTTGTAAACATCCTTGTAAGGGCAGCTTGGAACAAAATACCTTGCTTGTAAGATATATAGAAACTTAAGAGACCCATGGAGAATTGTCTCCCAACAGTCAATTTTTAAAAATTACAAATTGGTTTGAAAAAGATGCATCAGGCTGGGTGCGGTGGCTCATGTCTGTAATCCCAGCACTTTGGGAGGCTGAGGCAGGCGGATCATGAGGTCAGGAGATCGAGACCATCCTGGCCAACATGGCAAAACCCCGTCTCTACTAAAATACAAAAAATAAAAAAATTAGCCAGGCGTGGTGGTGCGCACCTGTAGTCCCAGCTACTCAGGAGCCTGAGGCAGGAGAATCACTTCAAGTGGGGAGGTAGAGGTTGTAGTGAGCTGAGATCACGCCACTGCACTCCGGCCTGGCCACAGAGCAAGATTCTGTCTCAAAAAAAAAAAAAGAAAGAAAAAGAAAAAGAAAAAGATGCATCAAAGCACAAAGGGATGGTAATTAATCTGTTTTATTACCAAATCTCTACATGTCTTGAGATGCTTAAAATACTTATTGTGATAAAATTTTAATAGAACCCTAAAACTACAAAAACTTTAAGGCAATTTAAACACTAGCCTGTGAGCAATTTAAGAGCAGGGACCATGTTTTATTTGTCATTGTTTTTTTTTTAATCATTGGAACGTAACACAGTGTCTGGCACCTAGTAGGTATTCACCAACATTTTTGTCAAATTAGTGAATACATAAATTATAAGAGGGAGGAACCCTGCTGTTTATCTCCTTCTTATCCAGTTTCTCTTTGGTCCTTTCCTTTTCTAGCAAACAAAGCAGGTATCTGTTGAACTCATTTATGCCCTTTGCTTCAACTGCTTGTTCCAATAACTTATTCCATATGTTTATTTCCTTTAGTGTGAAAAGATTTGGCTCAAGCTTTCTTTTTTATTTATAGTTTCCTGAGTTTTCAGTCCTGTCTCTGCTCGCCTGTTCCCTTTCCCGCACGCACACACCCAGGAGTGTGAAGGAGCAAGTGCCGACAGCTACAACCGCGATTCACAGGTTCTTGAAAGGGTTGCTGTTGTTTCTGGACAGTCATCCCAGGCTGCTGACCCCAGGCCAGCAAGGCCGACTGCTTAGCCTGTAGCCTGGGACTGCACTCCTGAGACACTCTGCCGCTATCCGACTGGGTCCATGCCCTCTCGCTCCTCAGGTGAGTGCAGCCCATATGGTGACAGAGCGAAATGGGGACAGACCCACTGAGCTCCCACAGGGGCCCAGAAGTGCTTGACAAAAGGCCGAGCTTGGAAGGGCACGCTGAGTCAACCTACTGGCCCAAAGGAAAACCAAAGATTAGAGATCTTTGCTTAATTAATAGGGGATGAGGAAGCCATTTCCAGACTCACCCTGTACTTTCAGAAGCAAATTATGAATTATTGACTCAAGAGATGGGCTTTAGAGTGAAAAGTCCATTTTTGCATCAATTTAGGAGCCTAAACAAATGTTGAATGGCACACTTTCTCTTTTTCTTTCTTTCTTTTTTTTTTTTTCTTAGACAGGATCTCATTCTGTTGCCCAGGCTGGAATGCAGTGATACGATCATGGCTCACTACAATCTTGAACTCCCGGCTCAAGCCATCCTCCCACCTCAGCCTCCCAAGTAGCTGGATTACAGGCATGCGCCACCACAACTGGCTAATTTTTAAAGTTGTGGTAGAGAGGGGTCTCCCTGTGTTGCGTAGGCTGGTCTCGAACTCCTAGCCTCAAGCAATCCTCCCACCTCGGCCTCACAAAGTGCTGGGATTACAGGCGTGAGCCACTGTGCCCAGCCTTATGGCACATTTTCTGATTGGACATTAGAATGCACAAGGGTCGAGCCTAGCAGTGTGCTCCTTCTGGGTGATTTAAGGCAGGCAGATGCTCTGTGGCTTCAGGGATGCGTAGCACACCTACGAGCTGCAGAGTCACCTTTTCCCAGTACCCCACTGAGGCCACATGTAAAGTACCTTAGTCTGGGTTCATCTTGTTTTCTCTCTCTCTCTCTCTCTTTAAATCCTCATTTAGCTCCAAGCAAGAGAAGGAACTGGCTCTTCTCTTGGTTGTGAAAGGGTGGACGACGACTTGCGTATTCCAGGAGAGTGGTGAGGCTCACCACCTTGATAGCTGCATTTTCTTTGGGCTTCCCAAAGAAGGGAGGATGAGGAACAGATTTTTGCCAGGTTTTGTTCCAGTTAGGGCTGGGCAGCAGTGAAACAGGCTGCCCGTTGAGTCCTGAGTTATCCAAGCTGCAGAAGGAATTCTGCTTGTATAGGAGGCTGGAATAGATTATGTCTGAAGTATTTTCTAAAAGCATGTCTGAGGGTTTCCCCATATTCAGCTTTCTTACAGGAGGGTAGTAAGATGTGTTGAAAAGCAGAGGCTGAAGCCAGGCAATCTAGATTTCAACTCTGCTACATATAGCCTGTGCTATGTAGCCTTAGGCACAAGTGTGTGCCTCAGTTTTTTCATCTGTAAAATAGGCACAATGACGGCAGAGTCTATTTCATGAGTGCTATGCTGCATCATCTCATGGAGTTGGTATAAAAAACAAGTGGGTTAGGCTGGGCACTGTGGCTAAGGCCTATAATCCCTGCACCTTGGGAGGCTGAGGCAGTTGGATGACTTGAGCTCAAGAGTTCAAGACCATCCTGGGCAACATAATGAAACCCCATCTCTATTAAAATTATAAAAGATTAGGCGAGTGTGGTGGCATGCACCTGTAGTCCCAGATAATCAGGAGGTTGAGATGGGAGGAGGATGCGTGAGCCTGGGAGGTGGAGATTGTAGTATACCAAGATCGCGCTGCTACACTCCAGCCCGGACAACAGAATGAGACCTTGTCTCCAAAAAAAAGGAAAAACAAAAAAAGAAATAAGAAATAAGTGAGTTAATACACACAGAATGTATAGAACAATACCTGACCCAGAGTCTGAGACTGATAAATGATCGCTATTATTAACTGTTTAAAACAAATGGGAGCTGGATGTTGTGGCTCATGTCTGTAATCCCAGCACTTTGGGAGACCAAGGTGGGTGGATCACATGAGGTCAGGAGTTTGAGACCAGTTTGGCTAACATGGGGAAACCCCATCTCTACTGAAAATACAAAAATTAGCCAAGGGTGATGGTGGGCATCTGTAATCCCAGCTACTTGGGAGGCTGAGACAGAAGAATCACTTGAACCCAGGAGGGAGAGATTGCAGGGAGCCATTGTTGTGCCATGCAGTCCAGCCTGGGCGACAAGACTGAAACTCCATCTCAAAAAAAACCACCACCAGCAAATGAACAAACAAAAAAGTTCTGAGTCCCCATCTTCCTTGTGATAAACAGTGGGGTGCTTTCTGTCTTTTCTCTTCATAACACATCCCCCCAGATTTGTGGGAACTGCACAGGGCAGCCGGACAAAGGCGCGAGAAGCAGAGATGAGACGTGACAGCAGGAAGGTGGGAAAGAATCAGCTATCTGCCTACATGGTGCAGGCCACAGCTGCAACCGTCCTTCTTGTTTGCAGTGGCAAAGGAGGAAGAGGCAGTGAGATGGCAAATAGGCAAGGCCACCATCAGTCATTGTCATCACTGTCACCATCATCTTGCTGACCAGTCACAATACTGCCTGCACAGAGCAGGCACTTGAGAAATGCTATACCCTCCCCTGGGCTGATACCTTCCCAATCTCTACTTGCCAGTCAGCTTTCCTTTCACCTCTTCTGGGGCTGCTATTCCAAAAGCTCTCCAATGCCCTCACTCCACTCCTGGCCTCACTCTTAGCAGGTTATATCACCTCCCTATAGAGGCCATAGAGACCATTGGGAGAACCACTCAATTCTTTCTTTTTTTTTTTGAAATGTAAAACTGTTTTTTTCTTTTTTCTTTTTGAAATGGAGTCTTGCTCTGTCACCCAGGCTGGAGTGCAGTGGCACAATCTCAGCTCACTGCAACCTCTGCCTCCTGGGTTCAAGTGATTCTCCTGTGTCAGTCTCCCAAGTAGCTGGGATTACAGGCACAAATCACCATGCTAAGGTAATTTTTGTAATTTTAATAGAGATGGGGTTTCACCATGTTGGCCAGGCTGGTCTCGAACTCCTGACCTTAGGTGATCTGCCCTCCTCAGCCTCTCAAAGCATGAGCCACTGTGCCCAGCCAATGTTCCTACTTTCAAACCTGGTTTTCCCATGCTGTTACTCATTAATTCATGTGTCTGAGAAAATAGCAGATCCCCTCCTCTCTGAGGCTAAGCTCTCGGCTACCTGGGCATGGCATGTGAGTCCCTTCTGTTTCATTCGCCGCAGTTACCCCCTCCCATGCTAACAGTGAGAGCCTCTTTTCTGAATATTCTGTTTCCTCTCCTTTAGCTCCCTCCTTGGAGCTGACAAAAGTGTCCATATCCCCTTAAACCTAAAATCATTTACATCCCTGTACTGTCCTATCTCAAGATGCTAGTCTATCTCCTTTCTATCTTGGGAAATTTCTTTAGCAAGGAAGCCACCTTCTCTTTTCCTCTTTGGGTGATTTAATGTACTTAACATGGCTTTGACCAACATTGACATCTCCAGTCATGACTTCTCCCTGTCTTCTGCTCCTGAGGTTCCAAGGGCGTTTCCAATGTGAAATGCATCTCAAACCAAGCACATCGTGTTCCTCCCTGAACCAACTGATCCTCCTCCTGCTCTGTCTTCCATGTGGAATCATGCCGTCACCACCTGTGCAGTCTCTCCGACCAGAAACCTCAGTGTCATCCTTATTCACCCCCTTCCTCAGCCTCCACATGGAATGAGTCACAGAGATCTTACTGGAAGATAATTCCCAGCACATGCTTGCTGAGTCCTCTCTGACTTGTTTCTTACATCTGGCTTCCTACCCTTCATTCCATCAGCCCTCTCTGTTCTGCTCCTCACCGTTCACTTGAGCTACTGCACCTGGCTAGCCGCTGTCTTCCTTCCACCAGTCTCTCCCCCTGCTTGCGCCTGGATGCGTCCTGCCAAAAGGTGCATGTAGACATCCTATCTCCCACGGTGATGGTGTTAGGAGATGGGGCCTTTGGGAGGTGATTAGGTCGGGAGGGCAGAGCCCTCCATTCCCCCTAGGAATGGGATCAGTGCCTTTATCCTTAGGAAGCTGCCTTGCCCATCACGTGAGGGCACAATGAGAAGGCACTCTCCATGAACCAAGAAATATGTCCTCATCAGACACCAAATCTTTTATTTTTTTGAGACAGAGTCTTGCTTGGTCACCCAGGCTGCAGTGCAATGGTGTGATCTTGGTTCACTGCAACCTCTGCTTCCCAGGTTCAAGTTATTTTCCCACCTCAGCCTCCCAAGTAACTGGGATTATAGGTGTGCACCACCATGCCCAGCTAATTTTTGTACTTTTTGTAGAGGTGGGGTTTCACCATGTTGGCCAGGCTGGTCTTGAACTCCTGACCTCAGGTGATCCACCCACCTTAGCCTCCCAAAATGCTGGGATTACAGGCATGAGCCACTGCGCCCAGACATAAATCTATTGGTGTTTTGATCTTGAACAGCCCAGTCTTCAGAACTAAATTTCTGTTATTTGTAAGCTACCTAGTTTATAGTAGACTCTTGAATGACGTGGTTTGAATCGCCTGAGTCCACTGATGTGTAGATTTTTTTCAATAAATTTACTAGAAAAGTTTTCGGAGATTTGCCATGATTTGAAAAAACGTGCAAACTGCTGTAGCCTATATGGTAAATATAGGCAAAAAAAAATACTGAAAAAATTAAGAAAAAGCTATGTCATGAATGCATAAAATCTATGTAGATACTGGTTTATTTATTTATTTATTTACCTGTCACTCAGGCTGGAGTGCAGTGGCGTGATCTTGGCTCACTGCAACCTCCACCTCCCTGGTTCAAGAGATTCCCCTGCCTCAGCCTCCTGTGGTCTGTTACCAACTTTATTTGTTAACAAACTTTATGTTATTGGTAAGGTGACACGGTTTGGATCTGTGTTCCCACCCAAATCTCATGTTCAATTGTAATCCCTAATGTTGGCGGTGGGGCCCGGTGGGAGGTGATTTGATCATGGGGACGGTTTCTAGCGCTGTCCCTCCAGTGCTGTTCTCCTGATAGAGTTCTCACGAGATCTGGTTGTGTGAAAGTGTGTGGCTCCTTCCCCTTCTCTTCCTCCTGCGCTGGCCATGTGATACGTCGGCTCCCTGTTCGCCTTCTACCATGATTGTAAGTTTCCTGAGGCCTCCCTAGAAGCCAACAGATGCTGCCATTCTTCCTGTACATTCTGCAGAACTGTGAGTCAATTAAACCTCTTTTCTTTTTTTCTTTTTGAGATGAAGTCTCTCTCTGTTGTACAGGCTGGAGTGCAATGGCGCAATCTCGGCTCACTGCAACCTCCACCTCCCGGGTTCAATCGATTCTCCTGCCTCAGCCTCCTGAGTAGCTGGGATTACAGGCACATATCAGCACGCCTGGGTAATTTTTGCATTTTTAGTAGAGACGGGGTTTCACCATGTTGGCCAGGCTGGTCTCAAACTCCTGACCTCGTGATCCACCCACCTTGGCCTCCCAAAGTGCTGGGATTACAGGCATAAGCCACTGCACCCGGCCTAAATCTCTTTTCTTTATAGGTATTTCTCTGTAGCAAGCCAGAATGTACTAATACATAAGGCTTCTGTTCAACAGTAGGTTAGTAGTAGTTAAGTTTTGGAGATCAAAAGTCACACATGGATTATCTACTGCACAGGGATTGGCACTCCAAACATTCCATACAGTTCAAGGCTCAACTCTGTTTTCTTATAGCAGCCCAAACAGGCTAAGAAAAGTCCATTCTCTAATCTGTTGATGATGTAATTTATTTAAGTGGAAATCCTTAAAATCTTCATGGGTTTTCTGAAGCCCTACAAAGTCAAGTCCACACTCCTTAAATCCTGAATATAGCACATAAAGTTATTATATTTCCCTCTATAGACTCATCCTGCCAGCCCTCTGCAGCTTTGTTCGTGGGGTTCAGGCACAGGTACCCCATACTCCAGGCACGTTGTACTTCCGGTCCTTTCCCGTGCAGTCACCCCTCACATTCCAAGCTTTTCATTCCTGCCCATTTTATTCCTCTTAACTCTCTTCCAGACACATTAATTTTATTTCATTTCCTGGAAAATGGATGTTTATTTGAAATTACATATTATTCTGTATAATCTACTTTTCTGTCACACAAATGCTGTAATTTAAACAAAACAGTAAGGCTGGGTGCAGTCACTTGCACTTATAATCCCAGCTACTTGGGAGGCCAAGGCAGGAGAGTTGCTTGAGTGCAGGAGTTGGAGGCTGCAGAGAGATACGATTGCACCACTGCACTCTAGCCTGGGTGACAGGGTGAGACTCTGTCTCAGAAAAAAAAAAAGACTAGTTAAGAGTGATAATTGGAAGCATTTTAGTTGCAATAATTAATGTGCGAGAAAAATGTAACAAAATTTTTTCTCTCCTCTTCTACACATTTTAGTTTAACAGTAAAAACTCTTTCATTGGTTATTTTTTTTAGCTTTATTGAAGTAGAATTGACAAATAAAGTTGTATAAATTCAACATATATAATGTGATGATTTGATATATATGTGCATTGTGAAATGATCATACAACCAAGTTAGTTTATATTTCTACCACCTTGCCTAGTTATCATTTTTTTGTACATGGTGCAAACACTTGAGATTTACTCTCACATCGTATACTTCCTTCCTTCCCTCCCTTCCTTCCTTTCCTCCCTCCTTCCTTCCCTCCCTCCCTCCCTCCCTTCTTCCTTCCTTCCTTTCCTCCTTCCTTCCTCTTTTTTTCCTTTCTTTTCTTTCTCTTTCTTTTATTTTGTGACAGGGGCTCGCTCTGTTGCCCAGGCTGGAGTACCCTGGCATGATCATAGTTCACTGTAGCTTCCAGCTCTTGGGTTTAAGAGATCCTCCCACCTTGGCCTCCCAAAGTGCTGGGATTATGGGTGTGAGCCATGACGCCCAGCTAGCAAATTTCAAGTACACAGTACAGAATTATTAACACTAGTCAGCAGCTGTGCTTTAGGTCTCCAGAACTTATTCATCTTTCTTTTCATAGATGGGATCTCACTATGTTGCCCAGGCTGGACTCCAGCTCCTGAGCTCAAGGGATCCTTCTGCCTCAGCCTTTTGAGTAGCTGGGACTACAGGCACGTACCACTGTGCCTGCTTTGAATTTATTTATCTCATCACTGAAACTTTGTCCCCTTTGACCAGCGTCTCCCATTTCTTCCACCCTCAGCCCCTGGTAATCACCATTCTTCTCTCTGCTTCTATCAGCTTGACTTTTTTGGATTCCATGTGTACGTGAAATCATGCAGGCATGTGTCTTTCTGTCCCTGGCTTACTTCACTGGGCATAATGTCCTCACGGTTTGTCCAGGTTGTTATGTCCTGACAGATTCTTTTTTTTATTTTGAGATGGATTTTCGCTCTTGTTGCCCAGGTTGGAGTGCAATGGCGTGATCTTGGCTCACCGCAACCTCCGCCTCCCAGGTTGAAGCAATTCTCCTGCCTCAGCCTCCTAATTAGTTGGGATTACAGGCATGTGCCACCACGCCTGGCTAATTTTTGTATTTTTAGTAGAGACAAGGTTTCGTCATGTTGGGCAGGATGGTCTCAATCTCCTGACCTTGTGATCCACTGGCCTCAGCCTCCCGAAGTGCTGGGATTACAGGCGTGAGCCACCTCACCTGGCCAATACCTTTTCTTTTTAAATCATTCAGTTTCAAGTATTCTGTTATAAACAACAGAAAATGAACTATTACAGAATCATGGTGTGGAGGAAAAAAATATAACAATAACAAAAAGAAAATGGACTAAGATTCCATTGGAGAGGTAGTAGTTTTTAATAGCTATAAAAGTAGATCAGGTGTGGTGGCTCATGCCTGTAATCCCAGGAATTTAGGATGCCAAAGTGGAAGGATTGCTTGAGGTCAGGAGTTCAAGATCAGCCTGGGCAACTTAGCGAAACCCTGCCTTTACAAAGAATTTAAAAACAAATTAGCCAGGCATACTGGCATGTACCTGTAGTCACAGTTATGTGGGAGGCTGAGGCTCCCAGCCACTGGAGCCCAAGAGTTCAAGGCTGCAGTGAGCTGTGATTGTGCCACTGCACTATAGCCTGGGCAACAGAGCGAGAGCTTGTCTCTAAAAATACATTTAAAAACTATGAAAATAGTCTGGGTGTGGTGACCACACCTTTAATCCCAGCACTTTGAGAGGCTGAGGTGGGAGGATCCCTTGAGCCCAGTAGTTCAAGACCAGCCCAGATGACAAGGTGAGAGCCCATCTCTACAACAAGTTTAAAAAATAATGAAAATAAAATAATAATAATAATTAAAAAAATTGAAAACAACAACTCCTCACAGTGAGTAGCCTTTAAACTGAAACAAAGGGAGAAGATGCTGTGGTCTGAATGTGTTTCTTCAGAATTCATGTGTTGAAACATGATCTGCAATGTGGTGGTATTAAAGAAGATGGGGCTGTGGAGTGCAGTGAGCTGAAATTGTGCCACTGCACTCCAGCCTGGGCGACACAGCAAGACTGTCTCAAAAAAAAGAAGATGGGGATTTGGGAGGTGATTAGGTCATGAGGATGCCATCATCATGAATGGGATTCGTGCTTTTGTAAAAGAGGCCCGAGGGAGACTGTTTGCCCCTTCCACCATGTGAGGGTGCCACAAGAAGCCACCAGCTACAAGGAAGAGGCCCTCCCCAGCGCCAAATCTGCTGCACCTTGATCACTATTGTATTGCCACACATATAAAATTGTCATAATTGTGATTCCGTGCTGTGACATTTAGAATCCCTGGCAGAGAATGCCTTCTTCCCATCAGCAGAATTGCCGATAATTACTCGGTCATGACATCGCCTCACCTTCACCTCTCTTGCTAATCCTGGACATACTTTATCAACATTGCCTGCTCCTGTTATCTTTCAGATGGCTCATCATGAAGTCAGCTAGGTCAGAGCTGATCAGATGTTGTCTTCTATTCATCTTCAGAGCTCCACCCCGTTCCACCCTTACCTCTATCTGGAGTCTCATCTTGGGCTACACCTTTGTGACCACTTCCGTTCTGCTCCCTAGTCCTTACTCCTGAGCTCAGCTGTATCTGCTTTCCCACTCATCCTGTTAACACTTTCTTCCTGTTGGTGACTTTAAGCTAAAGTGCATGTAACAGACTACTGCACCTTAAGTTATAGGTCTTTAAAATCCCTGAAAACATATACCATGAAGATTTCAGCAAAAGATGACTATGACATCGTCTGCTTTAGCTTCTCTGACCCTTGGTTAACCTCATCGGGGCTGTTCTTCACATCTTTTTAGATTTTTTATGTAACTTGGAGCCTCTCTGCACACTGTTTTGTTACCTCCCCTCCTTTTATTTAAACCTAAGCTGCTAATAACAATCTTTTACACTGCAGTTTTTAGTACTTCTGTAGTTTTTCTTGTGTATAAGTACCATTAATTATTTAATCAATCCATTCTTATTATGCATAGATGTTGCTACCCAGTTTTTCTTACTATAAGCTAAGATCACACCATGGTACTCCAGCCTGGGGGAGACTGTCTTAAAAAAAAAAAAAATTAAAAAAGATTTACTATTGTGTTCACTTTGGTCTTTTTTTTTTTTTTTTTTTTTAAGACTCAGTCTCATTCTTGTCTGCCAGGCTGTAGTGTAATGGCACAATCTTGGCTCACTGCAATCTCCACCTCCTGGATTCAAGTGATTCTCCTGCCTCAGCCTCCCCAGTAGCTGGGATTACAGGCACCTGCCCCCATGCCCTGCTAATTTTTGTATTTTTAGTTGAGACAGGGTTTCCCCATGTTGGTCAGGCTGGTCTCGAACTCCTGATCTCAGGTGATCCGCCTGCCTCGGCCTCCCAAAGTGCCGGGATTACAGGCATGAGCCACCGCATCTGACCTGGTCTCTTTACAATTTTTTTTTCTTTTTTTTTGCAGCACTCAGGACTTAACAAAAAATTACCTTAAGTCTTGTCACCACCTCAGTAAGTAATGTCAGGGACATCTATGACCACCATTCCCATCGTACAGGTGAAGAAATGGGGGACATGGAAGGCGACGATGTGCTCAACTGTAGAGGATGAGTCAGAGGTCAGGAGAAATGTGCAGGTGGGGCTGCAGACACAAAGGCTAGTCCTCAAAGTGCTAGCATCCTCTTGCTCTGCCTCAGGACATTATCTATCCAGATATGTTATGAGGACTGGTAGATTCAAGGCTTTCAAATTGCTGTCCTCCAGCAAGGCTCTTGGGTCACCCACAGCCATGCACTCTTTCCTGGATCGTATGTGTCTGCTCTGCCTTTTTTTCATACCTCTGGCAATGGGCATTCAGGCAATAAGGGCATCTCTGCAAAAGGACAAAGCCTGATACATGTACTGACAAACTCAGACACGGGCTGGTAAAAATTAAGTTGAAAAGAAGACATGGTAGCATCAAGGACAGCAATAAATGAAATAAATACTTACAAAGTTTCATTGCGCAACATTTATGTCACCGGTACATGGTGTTTGATATGTGCTTGCTGAATGCCATATTGTGCCAGGAGGTGCAAAGATCAATAAGTCAGAGACCCTTCTCTCAAGTACCTTATAGTCCAGCAGAGATAGACGAGAAAACAAACACAACAGTAAAGTCAAAAATAGAAATTTACACAAATACCAACGTAGCACAGAAGAGGGAGTGATTAACTTGAAAGTTATACCAGAAGAAAACTTCAAAGTCTGCAGGATCTGATGGATTGCAGGTGCAAGGCCCTTTTAGAACAGCTGCACTCCTGAACTTTTGTCTAACATGAATTTGTATGTACCAAAGCCTATATCATTTCATTATACAACTGGGTGTATGTGTATTAAAATCACATTTGATAACTCAAATCATTAAACGACCTAATAACCCTTTTGCTTTGCTTTCCTCCCTTTCTCAGCAAGCTCTTAACTGAGCAGTCACATTGGATTGGAGAGGCATTTGTTTCTAACAAATTGACACTTCATTATTTTCCATTGGGAGCAAATGTGCACCTCCTTTTGATCACTCAGAGCTTGTTATGCAGAACAAGAAGAAGGCACTGTGTTAGAATGATCATTTCCTTTGAATTGGAGAAAATGCAGAAATACCAAAGAGATTGGGCCTAATTATTTCAGTAACTGAAGCAAGAGGGTGGGACATGTTACTGGAACATAGAACTGAATGTAACTTGAAAACTATGTAAAGAAGCTTTGGGATAAAGTGTATTGAGTTAGTTTGCTGGTTTCTAAGTCCTGTAAGACTGAATTTTAGTGTATCAGGTTTCTATGTAACAAGGTGTGTATGTGAGAGCGACATATACAAATCTATTTCTTAAGTATTTCCCAAATGATTTGTGACATTTAGAGAGAACTCCATGGGAGATGAATACTAGAAAACTCTCTTATCTGTATAGAAGAAAAACATTATGTAATGTTAATTGTCATAATATTTCTCTTGTAGAAAATAGTTGGAGAACTGAGGTTGAGAATAACAGATGTTTTCTATATCAAAACGTTAAGAGCTGTACTGAGGAAGTTTGTGAACAGGGTGGTTGGTAAGATTTGCATTTGCAAAGAAGTCTAAAATATTCCTGGTTTTTATTTAGATTAATAAAATTTCAAGTACTTAAAGATTTACTGATTCCTTTAGAGTACCAAGTAGAGGCATTAATTTACTAATGATAGGAATATTTGTCAGTTAAATAAATGCTTCTAGGGGTGTGTGTGTTTGTGTGTGTGTGACACAAAGTCTCACCCTGTTGCCCAGGCTGCAGTGCAGTGGTGTGAACATAGCTCATTTCAATCAATCCTCCCTACCTCAATCAATCCTACTCCCTTGGCCTCCTGAGAACCTAGGACTACAGGTGCACACCACCACACCTGGCTAATTTTTTGATTTTTTTGTAGAGACAAGGTCTCACTATGTGGTGCAGGCTAATCTTGAACTCCTGGATTCAAGCAATCCTCTCGCCTTGGGCTCCAAACAGATAAATGCTTTTGTTTTGCAACTACTACTCCAAAACACATGGAAAACTGGGTTTGAAAGAAATTAGTTATCCATTTAAAATAAATGTATAATGCTATGGGGTAAGTAAAAACCATGACTACTGCCGTATATCTTAGTTTAGAAGCTTTTTTTTTTTTTTTTTTAAAGAGACAGGGTCTGGCTATATTGCCCAGGCTGGAGTACAGTGGATATTCACAAGTGCAATGCCACTACTGATCAGCACGGGAGTTTTGACTTGTTCCGTTATCCCTCCTTAGGCAACCTGGTGGTCCCCTACTTCCAGGAGGTCACCATATTGATGCTAAACTTAGTGTGGACACCGGATCGGCATTGTGCACTACAGCCCAGAACTCCTGGACTCAAGCGATCCTCCAGCCACAGCCTTTTGAGTAGCTGGGACTACAGGCACATGTCACCAGTCCCGGTCTTTTTTTTTTTTTTCAAATAGAATGATGGAGGCTGGGTACTTATAATCCCAACAGTTTTGGGAGGCTGAGGTGGGTGGATTGCTTGAGCCCAGCAGCTCAAGACCAGCCTGGACAACATGGCAAAAACCCATGGTTAAACAAACAAAAAAACAATTTAGGCCGGTGTGGTGTAGCTGTAATCCCAGCTACTTGGAAAGCTGAAGAGAGAGGATCTTTTGAGCCCGGGAGGCAGAGGTTGCAGTGAGCTCAGATCATGCCACTGCACTCCAGCCTGGGTGACATAGTGAGATTGTGTCTTGAAAAATAATTAAATTAAAATAGAATGAAGGGTTCTTGAAGACAAATACAACTCACTGTGGTGCATAAAAATGTGCGTAAGTTATTCTGTCCCAAATGCCACGGAGCTGGTGAGAAGCTCATGGTGAGCATGGTGAGAAGTCTCCTAAATTCACCCCAGATTGAAATGGGGGCACTGGGAGGAAGTGACTCACCTGGAATGACAAGGCAATTATCCATGCAGAAAAGAGGACCCCAGCATTCTGGAACTTTCCCACACTAACCCTTAGAAGGAAGAACATCCCTTACTCCACTCCACTCGTCTTACCCCACTAGACCATCTAACTTTTCTTTTTTTTTCTTTGAGATGGAGTTTTGCTCTTGTTGCCCAGGCTGGAGCACAGTGGCACAATCTTGGCTCACTGCAACCTCCGCCTCCTGGGTTCAAGCGATTCTCCTGCCTCAGCCTCCCAAGTAGTTGAGATTACAGGTGTCCACTATGTCCAGATAACTTTTTTGTATTTTTAGTAGAGACAGGGTTTTACCATGTTGGCCAGGCTGGTCTTGAACTCTGACCTCAGATGGCTCTGCCCGCCTCGGCCTCTCAAAGTGCTGGGATTCCAGGCGTGAGACACTGCGCTTGGCCCATCTGACTTTTCTAAATTTTACTGATTCAGGAAAATAGACAGATGATGGCATTTGTCTCTCTCTCTTTTTTTAACTACTGGTAATCCATTTATTAAAATAGCTGACTTAAGCATTTGCAATGGTGACTTCCACCTCAACTGGCTCAATGCTGATGGAAGCAATCTACTTAACAATCTCAGAAGGACTGTGCGAGTCAATGAGTTGCTTGCAGATTCTCATCTGGAAACCATCCCATGTCTTAGAACCTTCACCACAAGGAATTTTTCTTGTAGTGATTCTCAAAGTGTCGGTAGGCATCCAAACTGGTCCTTTCACTTTGAGATTCTTTCCCTTTGCTCCTCCGATCAAGTCAGCACACACCTTCTCCAGGGATTTACGTTGTGGCTCGTTGGAGTGATTCAAATTTGGTGAATCTCCACCTTCTGCTCCACGGGTGTTTTTCCGGTATCCTTAAAAGCCACGGCTGCTGCGTGGCTTCCTGACCGACGTGTTCCTCAGCGAGAGCCAACAGCAGTGAGTCAGGAGCAGAAGCGTGCAGATCTGATCCGCAACAACTACCACCGCGTCTTCCTCAAAGAGCTGTTGCTTTGAGGGCAATTCTGTGGGAAAGAAGCGCCACCTGCTCTGTTTTCACATACGCCCTCTTCTTTTCAGTGACAGAGACATACTCAGGAAGCCTGGACTCACAGAGGCTGCCCACCTTCTTCACTGATTTCTGCCTGCCTCCAGGATCTCTGAAACAAGAAGCCCTGCCCTTTATATGTTTGATCAGATACTGCAAAGAAGACCTGAGAAGCAGCCCCTCGGCAGGAGATTGTGAAGGTGGCCTGTGTTTTGATCACACTGAACTGCTGAACTGCTGTGGTTTGTGACTGGGGTAAAGACCCACAGGAGTGCTGGGTATTGCTGACAAAAGAGACTTCTGTAATTTCTCAGGCAATAAGTGTTTACTGAGTATTTGCAAGGTGTGGGTTATTTTGAGAAGCTCTTTTTTAAAATTATACTTTAAGTTCTGGGGTACATGTGCAGAACGTGCAGGTTTGTTACATAGGTGTACACCCGTCATGGTGGTTTGCTGCATCCGTCCCCCGTCATCTACATTAGGTGTTTCTCCTAATGCTAACCCTCCCCAATCCCCCGAACCCCCTGCTATCCCTCCCTTAGTCCCGCCACCTCCCGAGAGGCCCCGGTGTGTGATGCTCCCCTCCCCGTGTCCATGTGTTCTCATTGTTCAACACCCACCTATAAGTGAGAACATGCGGTGTTTGGTTTTCTGTTATTGCGTCAGTTTGCTAAGAATGATGGTTTCAAGCTTCATCCATGTCCCTGCAAAGGACATGAACTCATCCTTTTTTAAGGCTGCATAGTTTTCCATGGTGTATGTGTGCCACATTTTCTTTATCCAGTCTATCATTGATGGGTCTTTGGGTTGGTTCCAAGTCTTTGCTATTGTAAACAGTGTGCCTGTGTCTTTATAACTGAATGTTTTATAATCCTTTGGGTGTATAACCAGTAATAGGATTGCTGGGTCAATGGTATTTCTAGTTCCAGATCCTTGAGGAAGCGCCGCAGTCTTCCACAATGTTCGAACTAATTTACCCTCCCACCAACGTGTAAAAGTGTTCCTATTTCTCCACATCCTCTCCAGCATCCATTGTCTCCTGATTTTTTAATGATCGCCATTCTAACTGGCATGAGGTGGTATCTCAATGTGGTTTTGATTTGCATTTCTCTAATGACCAGTGATGATGAGCTTTTTTTCATGTGTTTGTTGGCTGCATAAATGTCTTCTTTTGAGAAGTGTCTGTTCATATCCTTTGCCCACTTTTTGATGGGGTTGTTTTTTTCTTGTAAAATTGTTTAAGTTCTGGAAACTCAGGGACTGCATCTGTCTCGCTCACTGGTATGTCCCCAGGGACACACTGGTATCTCTGTCTCACTTACTGGTGTGTCTCACACAGGGAGTGGCACATAAACACATACACGCTAGACATAAACACCAGTTAAATAAAGGCACATGTGAACAAATGAGTGAATAAATGATAGAGTGAATCTACTCATTCAGTCCCTCAGGCTTTGTAACCCTGGTCCCAAGAACAATGCCTGCCATGAATGAGGTGATCAATAGAGGTTTGGTTACAGGAGTTAATAAATCCAATCAAGCATTAGTAACTTACCCAAGTATTCTGTTTGACTATTTGTGACCCTTAACAATTTTCCAGTACGGTTGATATCTAATAATTGACATATTCTTTCTGCATCCTACCTCTACAGAGGGTTCACTGTCGATGCCAGCATTACATTTCCCATGTTCCTGCTTGGCATACCTGTGCAGGTGGCATGGTTTTAGCAAACAGATCCAGAAAGAAGTATCTGCATTACAGTTAGACTGGAGGAAAAGTTATTGAGACTTTAAGGTAACCAGCCTTATCAGGGTCACAGAGTGTGTATGGAGAAGAGGCCCTGACAGCTCAAGTATTGTCTCCTCTGACCAGAGTTCTCCTTGCACAGCGTATTTCTGCTGTGATAGAAAAACAGTCTGGGTGGCACAGACAGAGCTGAAGACAGGACGTGGGGACTCTCCCTGCAAATACAGCACTAGAGATAATGTTAAGTGGGGAAAGAAAGCTAAGAGTAATTCCTGTTGGTGATCTCATTTAATATTCACGGACACCAAGCAGACAGATACTATTATTATTCTCATCTTATAAAAAGCTGAGGTCCAGAGAGGTTAAGTAAATTACTCAAGATTAAATAGCATAGATGGCAGAATAAAGATGCAAACTCAGAAAGTCCAGCTCCTTCCTTCCTTCCTCCCTCCCTCCCTCCTTCTCTCCCTCCCCATTTCCCTCCCTCCCTCATTCTCTCTTTCTTTCTTTTCTTTTTTTCTTTTTCTCTTTTCCTTCTTTCCTTCCTTGCTTCCTTTCTTTTTTCTCTTTTCCTTCCTTCTTTCTTTCCTTTCTTTCTTTTTCTTTCTCCTTTTCTTCCTCCCTCCCTCCCTTCCTTCCTTCCTCTCTCTTTCTCTTTCTTTTCTTTCTCTCTCTTATTTCTTTCTTTCTTTCTTTTTCTTTTTCTTTCTTCTGGGTCTTGCTCTATTGCCTGGCTGGAGTGTAGTGATGCAATCATAGCTTATTGCAGCCTTGACCTCCCAGGCGCAAGCGATCCTCCCATTTCAGCCTCCCA
Organism: Plecturocebus donacophilus; assembly: GCA_004027715.1. Classification (NCBI taxonomy): domain Eukaryota; kingdom Metazoa; phylum Chordata; class Mammalia; order Primates; family Pitheciidae; genus Plecturocebus; species Plecturocebus donacophilus. The sequence goes on from PVKP010020517.1 coordinate 35,595, forward strand.
AGTAGCTGGGACCACAGGCATACATCCCTACATCCAATTAATTTTTGTATATTTTGGGGGATAGAGGTGGGGCTTCACCACATTGCCCAGGCTGGTCTTGAATTCCTGGGCTTATGATCCACCTGCCTTGGCCTCCCAAAGTGTTGGGATTACAGGTGTGAGCTCTGCACTCGGCCCTGACTCCATTCTTAACCACCATATTACATTGATGTACCTGTCCTCTTCACTTGGCAAATCTTTATTTATAGAATTTGGAATAAGGCAAGGATTTACTGTAATAGGATGTTTTATTTGGACTTTTTTTTTTTAAGTGTCTTTGCCTATAAGACAAATCCCATTGCATAAGACCTCAGAAACTATAATGTAACAAATCTCTGATGACTATTTGCAAATTATTTTTCCAGTGTCTTGGAGAATAGGGACCTGGCCTGAGAGAGTAAAATCACCTGCCACAGTGTACTGCGCGTTAGGACTTCCCCTTCATTCTGTCGCCTTTAGGGAGGGGATAGTCGAGAAGAAATCTCAAGCAGATTACTTGAGAATGTGCCACATTGATGGGAATTCAGGAGGTCTTGCTAGGCTTTTACTGGGCACCGCTTTCTTTATAATGCTAAGTGTATATAATCTCTTTTACATGCTTTGAGAATGCACTGTAATTGGTACACTCTGATAATCAAAGCAAACTTAGTCACATATATTAGACACCACGGAGAGGTGTGCAGTGGGGTGAAACTGCAATTTATATTGCTGTGTTACACTAGTTTCAGCTTCCGTTTTTATTTTATGCTTGAAATGTAGGCTAAGATTGCTCCTGTTGCAGCTTTTAGAGTTACTTCTTTGACCCTGTTTGGTTTGGCAGTTAAGAAAAAAATCAACAGCAGGATTACATTTCAATGGCACAACACCTAATCCTCAGGCAAATGATTTGTCCACGCTTAATATAAAGTACTTAGGATGTATTGTTTGATGTGAACACTAGTTCTAATAAAATGGTGCCTGAGGTACAGTTCTTTAACTTGTAATACCCTTATTTGTGTTGGCCTGTACACATTGGATATAAAGCCATTGTGATAAAATATATCCTCTTTAGCCTGATAAAAAGAAAAATCAGAGTAGAGGACCCATAGCAGGAGAGAGAAGATGCTATAAAACACGAAGTCCCTTAGGATGTTTGCAGTTGGCATTGAGGACACGCCCATCAGTAGTTCTCTGATGGGCACTGTCCCATTGTCTTGGAGGAGCGAAGGTTTAATCACTCAAGGAATCTTATTTGAATCCAACAGAGCACTGAACCTAGCTAGCTCCATTTAGCTGCAGCAATTGTGAAGCCTTTCTAACTGGAAGGAGCTGCTGCATCAAAATAGTGGGTGGCAAGCACAAAGGAAGGTTAAAGGAAGCAAATACAATTCAGCTTACCTTTGATAGCAATCTCTGCCCTCAAATATCCACTTGTTATAACCTTTTTCTCCAGGACCCCGTGCTGCTTAGAAGCATGCAAGGTTAATAATAGCAGGCAAAAAAAATGCAAGGCATTTCAAGACGCAACATTCATCTTACCTTTCCACTAATGCCGGGATGACAGAAAGTCACTTTCAACCTCCTTTCCCGCTGCTTATATTACCTGCGTGTTGTGAGCTACTCCTCTAAGGTATTGGAGAATGATTGCTGTTCATATGGTGTTATAAGAAAGCTAGGCATATTTGCCATTATCCTCATCTGATTTAATGCTTATAAATCAGCAGAAACGCCACCTCAGTCCACTCCTCTCTGTCTCTGAAGAGCAGACACTCAGTAATAGCTTCCTTCCCAGTTCATCTGATCACACACTTCCAGAATACTGGTGATTGAGAATCTCTGTAATTGCAACTTGAGCTAAAGAATGAAAAGTCATAGAATCTGAATTAAAGCGACTTGAGTTGTCAGGTTCCCGCCTTACCTTGACTCATCAGCAACTCTTCAAAAGTTGTAGGAGAGGTGAGCCTTTCAATGAGATGCTGTGCATTTTTTTTTAAATTTGAGTTGTAGTTATAATTTCTATCCTGTAGAAAACGATTCATGGAAGAGCAAGTGTTCGAAGGTTGCTTTTGGCTTAGGGTTTTATTTTGAGGCCAAGTGCTTAAATCCATGAAAGTATCGTTTTCCTTTGACTGAAAATCTGGAAGTAAAAATGAAAAAAGGAATGGCAACAAAGCAGAAAGAGGAGGTAGGAAGGGAAGTCAACGCCTTCCTTCACCTCAGCTAAGTGGCATTGCTTAGCCATCCCAGCACTCCTAGAAAGCCGCAGGGGCCAGGCGGTGGCTCTCGCCTGTAATCCCAGCCAGCACTTTGGGATTCCAGCATCCATAGCCCAGGATTTAGGAGAGTGCAGCTGCCATGTGCTCAAATACACAGTCCAGACCAGGGACTGTGCTTGAGGCTTCCCAGGGCTTTTTCCAATCAGCACAAGTGAGGTTTCTCCAGAAGGCGTCTTTCCAGATCAGGTTCCCACGTGTGGAGAAGAAGCTGGGAGCAGATTCCTGGGTAAGAGGTAGAACTGGAAGCACAGGTTAAAAAGGGAAAATAGAGAATGCTTTTAATGACTGGGGAAGAGGAACTCCTTTGTTCCTACAGAAACACCTCTCTAATCAAATCCCCAATGTCTTCCTATATCCTTTCTTTTTTATTTTTATTTTTTTTGAGATGGAGTTTCATTCTTGTTTCACAGGCTGCAGTGCCATAGTATGATCTCGGCTCACTGCGGCCTCCACCTCCCAGTTTCAAGGGATTCTCCTGTTTCAGCCTCCTGAGTAGTTGGGATTACAGTGATAGACCACCATACCCAGCAAATTTTGTATTTTTAGTAGAGATGGGGTTTCATCATGTTGGCCAGGCTGGTCTCAAATTCCTGACCTCAAGTGATCCACCCGCCTTGGCCTCCCAAAGTGCTGGGATTACAGGTGTGAGCCACACGTCTGGCCTGTCCTTTCTTACTTTTCAATATTTAGTCCAATCCCAGGAATGACGCTGAGGAGATTCTCCTCTATCAACTGCTTGCAGTGCCTTGTGTTTGTGTCCATGTTAGAGTTCAAATCCTTTTTCGATAGGCTCTAAGATGCCATGCCCATCTTTTTGTAGACTTGGAATTTTGTTATTCTGTATACACAATCTCAGTTAAATGAAGAAAGAGATGGATTGGGTTTAGGAGTCTTTCACTTACACAGTTTTTTTTTTTTTTTTTTTTTTTTTTTTTGAGACAGAGTCTTGCTCTGTGGCCAGGTTGGAGTGCAATGGTGCAATCTCAGCTCACTGCAACCTCTGCCTCCCTGGTTCCAGCAATTCTCCCCGCCTCAGCCTCCCAAGGAGCTGGAATTACAGGTGCACATCACCATGCCTGACTAATTTTTGTATTTTTGGTAGAGAGAGGGTTTTGCCATGTTGGCCAGGCTGGTCTTGAACTCCTGACTTCAGGTGATCCACCCGCCTTGACCTCTCAAAGTGCTAGGATTACAGGCGTGAGCCACCACGCCCGGCCAGAGATTTTTTTAAAATTACAAATGGTAGTTTTAAAAATGAAGCTATCCTCTTTCGTTTTTCAAAACTCCTTCAAGACAGGTAGGAAGGGAATTTACTCCCGTGCAGCTACATGGGAGGGCGCCTGTTTTTAGCATCAAGATCCCTGTTATATGAGCATTAGAGAATTTAAAGCCACTTGTGTAGCTATTCTTTATTAGGAAAAAAAAAGGCTTATATTGAGAATTCAGAATCCTTTCCCAGGGAAGGAAAAATTGGCTATCTAGGATATTACAAATAAGGGGAAAAAATGCAACTAGGAACTTGATAGGATACTTAACCGTGCCTAGCATTGTTGTTGATATGAAATGCCCGTGCGGTCAATATTTTTTAATTCCTAACTTACTTTTAGTCTCAGATAATATAATTTTACTTCTAGAATTTTCAAATAGATTTAAAATTCTCTTTCTGAGTGACTATATTCTGAGGGTATCGGTAGCAGTTCTCTGAAGTCAGTAACTTCGTTGCTGTCACTAGGAGGGAGTGGGGTGGGGAGGGTGGAGAAGGCTGGAACTCAGAATCACTCTTCGAGAAGAATTTTCTGTGGTTTTGGGGGATTGGCCTCAGAGTACAATTTGGTTGATCTGATCACTACTCATGCCACTTGCAAAGAATTGAATAAAAACGATTTCTACTCTTCTCCAATGTAACAAGGGAGAAACTTAAGTTTGGAGAATAGAATGGGCTTTCACACGGCTTCTCAGGTGCCTCCTGGACCAGAATGAAGAGTGAATTGTGTGTGGTGGGGGGAGTTGAACTCCCCTGTATTGGGGTAAGAGGTGGGATGGATGTGGGTCAGTATTATAAAGTGAATCGGATTGCTGCACAGGGTCTCTTTTGGCTCCAAATAGGTGTGAATGTGCCAGTGTGCGAGAAAGAGAGAAAGAGAGAGAGAGAGAAGAAAAACAAGCTGGGTGAGGTGGCTCATGCCTGCACTTTGAGAGGCCAAGGCAGGTGGATCATCAGGTAAAGACAGCGAGACCAGCCTGGCCAACGTGGTGAAACCCGGTCTCTACCAAAAATACAAAAGTGAGCTGGGCATGGTGGTGCGCTCCTGTAATGTCGCCCCAGCTACTCGGGAGGCTGAGCGGGAGAATCACTTGAACCCGGGAGGCGGAGGTGGCAGTGAGCTGAGATCACACCACTGCACTCCAGCCTAGCGAAAGGGCGACCCTGTCCTAAAAAAAAGAAAAGAAAACGGAAATGTCCTCAGCTGGGCCTTGTTTCGGCCAGCAGTAGTGCCTCAGTTTCACCCCTAACTTACTTTTCCCAACTCATTAAGTTTCAGATTTCTTGGGCTTAAAGTCACTAGACAAAGCAGAGTTGAACACTTGAAATGTTGAAGAAACAAATCTTAGTTGTACGTCAGGAGAGTTCCACCATTCATGTTTCTTTCGTCTTCTCTTAACTCCTTCTGAATACCTCGAAAACCCGCCACGTCCTTCCATCCCCACGGAAAACCCACCACATCCCTCCATCCCCACGGAAAACCCACCACG